>VZTI01001127.1:98955-215059 GCA_013397865.1 Struthidea cinerea | reverse complement strand
ATAGTCAGTCAAGGAATCTGTATTTAATCTAGCTAAATAGGTTCACAAATCATACTACTGGCAAACAGAGTATAAAATCTTCAGAAATGTTGAGTCTAGATGTAAGTTCCCAAATGCCCAGACACTTTAAAAAACAGGATGTAGGCTCCCAGCTCACTGCACTGAGTGTCTTACACCTAATTTGTGTGTACTTTCCTTCCCACTCAACCCCCTGGCTGCAGGGTAAACAACTGGAGAGAAATTTACAAAAGGATGAAACATCTGATCCCAAGCCTCTTATCACCACTTTCTAATTTTATGCAAAACAGTGTGCATCTTTCAAAGCTCTGCCTCACTATTACTTATGCACAAAGATACCTAAATATTAAGATACCTGCATTGTGGTGTGTCTTTGGTGAGGCTTAAGCAAGAAGCAGCTTCATCGGTGCAGCTCAGGGACAAGATCCAACAAGGTTTTTCATTTCTCTGACCTCACCCTACCCATTTCCTACCCCCATTCCTGTATCTTCAGCACTCTCACACAATATCCCATTTTCGAACACCTAATCCTGAAACTAACTTCAGGTCAGAAGCTCCAGCACTGCTCTCTGACAGCCAGAGTCCGGCCTTGTGCACCAAGGCCAACTGTACTGCTGTTGGAAGAACCTTTATGAAGAAAATCAATCTCCTTTGAACATAGAAGAGCCATGACTCCTCTACCTTCAGATCCTGTGTGTCTCATTCTTGTTTTTCTCTGGGCTAACCTGAATCCAGGACTTTGTTGTATTTACTCACCTGCTTGTACTGGCCAACGAGAAGGGGGAGCATCAACCACAACAACCAGAAGACCCTGTGATGGTGGCAAAACCTGGTGAGACCTCTCTGTTGCTATGATGAATTTCTCAATTTTTAAAGATGAGTGTACGGTAGTGGCTATGGACAAGTCAAGCACAGTGAGTGTGAGACGACCACCTAGGCTATGTACAATAAGCACCTTCATTTGCATACGCTGAGCAATGGTTACTGTACAAGTTAATTAGCTGGTTGCTGCCCTGATGCTGAGAATTCCTTCAGACTGGCTTTTCTCATTCTGGGGAAAAAAAAAAAGAGCACTTATTTGGCACTTTCTTGATTCTGCAAGGAATGTCCAGACAACAACATTAAAGCAAGGTGCCAACCAGGGACAATTTTTGGGACAATTGCTACTCCACTGTTCACCTTGCCAAACAAGCCTTCCCAGAGTACCCATTTATCAACTGTCTGAACCATATTTTACATTCAGAGGCGTCTAACAGTGTGAATGAAACATGATGGAGGCAACACCTGGACGTAGTCTAAACTTACCCTGCTGCTGACAGGTCGGAAAGCAGAGAGCTCTGTACGTCATTGATTTGGATTCACACTACTGAGGGTGAAAACAATCCTATCAATCTAAATACAAAATTAATATTTAGAGACATTCTTAGGATAGGTAAGGAGAGGTTATCAGCTCTTGGCAGGTTGTACAGATGTATGCATGGTAGGTTTTCCCAGAGAGTGATTTCTAAAAGATAGACCCCAGCAAAATTACTGTAAGAATTAAAGCTTCCTTACCTTTATTTGTGTTCTCCAAAACTCAACTTTTACACAATTTCAGAGTTGTACATTTCATGGAGAGAAGGTATATCTCACACAAACAGATAGACTTTAGTTCCCTACTGAAAGCAAGGTCTTAGGAAAACCTTTGTCCAAAACCTCTGGTGCCTGTGGCTTCTTTAGTTTTTCTCTGCAGATTGAGAAAATAGGAGCTACAGATTTACATAAAATGGACACTAAATAAAAGTTTTACAAATTACAGTACATAACAACTATATATCTGGAGGGAATATTGCTATTACTTCCTTTTTTGATTCTTTTCCCCTTCAATTTGTTTAAAAATCTCCTCAAAAGTAGGACTAGTTAAAGCATCCATTAAAGGATGGGAGCAGGGGGGGCATGCCAAGGAAATAATGTCTTGTGTGAATGTTTTAATTTAGTCATCATTCCTTGAAGTTCTTTATTCCATTGAAACTATGGAGAATGAAAAATTTTGCTCAGGTTTTCTGTATTGAAAACTGGCTTTGTTCCTTTGGCTTTTTGTATTTAAATTATAAAACAGAAATCTTTCAGCAGAAAATACCTTGCCAACAGTAAAATCCTTTTGTGGAAAGTCAGTTTCCAAGAAAGAATGTTGATTTTTTGACTGGCCATTCTCAGCATTGATCTTTCCCTACCAGTGTGGAACATAATGTCAGTGAATTATCACACAGAAGAAAATTATTTTCTTTTCTCACTGTAGAAATCACTAGGCCAGCTTGTCTCAAACAATATGAGTGACATCATTTAATTTAGACCTGAATTGATTTAGTCCCCAGTCAGGCTGATGAATAAACAGTTGACATAGTAACACTGAAACTGAGCTAAAACAAAAGAACTTAACATATACTTGAAAAAATTCAAGTCTGGAAATGTTGGACATTCAAGCTTGACCAGGTTGAATGAACTTAGTTATGGTCATCCACTTAAAATCTGGTTTAAAAGCTCATAATGAGGAGGAATTAATACAGTACTGCTCATTTAGTTCCCATCAGCAAAACTGTCATTTTACCACTTCATGGCTCTGTCAGGTTATGTCACAGCCCTCTCACTTCAGGTCTTTCCAGTTAAATTAATATTTTATTCCTTATTAGCAGTGTCATTGTCCCACCAACAGCACACACCTAAGCACCAGTCAGACTGTGCACATAATTAACTCATTAGATACAACAGGACTATTTGCCAACAGAAGAAAAGAATCACATTTAAACCCTTGAATCACTACAGCCTGGTTTAATGGGTCTGAAAGTAAATGCACAGTCTGAAAATAAAAGCCTGCTTATCACTTGTATTCCCCACAGAAGCAGTTGTGTAAGGTCAGAGTGAAACCTTGGCTCTGCCTTCCCGACACACTGAGCAGTCCAGCTGAACAGGCACAGTTGGTGTTTTTCTGCTGAGATGTTGCAAAAATTTGATCCTGTCAGATAGCAGCATGAAGGAATCCGACTCATATTCATAATGCTCCTGAGGTGCTCTGGGGTGATGGCAGTAATATGACTCTGTTTGCTTCAAACACTGAAGAGAGGTGGAAGAAAAACACCACAATATCATATGTGTGGTCTTATTCTTAAGCATTCTACAGCCATGGATAGACTGGAAAACAAACAAACAACAGAAAAAATGTGGCCATGCATTATCTAGGTAAGAGGCAGTAAAGACTTAACACTCACCAGTGATTGCCTGTGACGGGAGATGGGCTCAGAGCCAGACATGCACACATCTGCCTTCCCTGCCAGTGAAATATGCGTGGTTAGAAGTTAGCTGCTAATCTCTTCAGCAGGGTATTTACAGTCCTACTGTAGGCCTGGAAGAGTAGCTGTGGAAGAGGCTGTTTGCAATGAGGAGGTTAATGTATGCATTTTATGATAAGCTGAAGTTTCTACTCTGCACAAAACTTTAAGTTTTTTTGAGCATCCTAACACTTTTTTTTAATACTGGAGAAGGAAAACAGAAATTACCTGTACTGACAGGCAGTGTGAACCCTTGTTTCCAGCAAAATCCACACAGGAAGACAGGACAAGTTAGCCAAGAGAGGAGCCACAAGACTTCAATTATCCATTTGAAGTCTTTCAAATATCAGGGGCGACACCAGCAGAGAGGCTGCAGACCCACTGCAGACCAAAATACTGGCCACAAAGTAGTCACTGAGTGACCCTGTGCTCTAACACACAGGGCTGGAAATGTCACTTCAGCAGGCATTCCACATTCTGCTTATCCCCAGCCCTCAGGCATGGTGTGGGTGAAGCTGATTTCCCCTTTGCAAGGACACAAATCTTCACCTCAGCCACAGACTGGACAGGATGATGATCATTCCCTCTTAGTGTTATCAAACAATCTTGGCCTTTGTGTGTTACTTGGACAAAAACGTCCCACCTGGAGGTAGGTCTAACATGAGTAAATGTATGCAAGCATGAAAAAAGGTAAAGTAGCTGCCATGTGATAATCAGTTAAATTTGTTGTTATTCTAAGCTGGCTCAGAGTGGCAGACAAAATATGAAAAAAGCATGTTTGACTTCTCTTTCTCCTGTAGCAATCTGCAGCTTGTTAGCTCTTTGTAGCACTTTGTATACACTCTTGTTAGCACCCTTTAATAAGGCTTAAATTCAAAAGAAAAGGATAATGAAGGAGATGAATGCAGAAGATACAACCGTGAAAGTTCATAGAGGAGGAAGCTTTGGAAAAGTAAGTGGATGTGACTCTGATGGCAGAAGTAGACTATGCCGATGCAAGACATCATTATTAAAACATAGTTATTAAAACTTAACTCCTAGCATTTATACTGAGAAAGAAAAAGTGTAAGAGCTTACATAAAAACCCTGTCAAGCAGTGCTGCTTGACAAGAAATAGTTTGAAGTTTAAAGCATATTCCTGAGATAAGCAAAGCAGCAGGACCTAATGGATAGAAAGGGGATTCCTGACTGTCTGCTCCCAAATCAGCACACATCCAAGGCTTGCTTTTTGTCTGGACACACTGCAGCAGTTTGATTTGCTGACCTACTTGGGTGAAACAATTTGCCAAGAAGACTCTGTCCAACAAGCCATCATCTGTATCGTGTGATGTAGCCAAAGAAACCTTCAATTTTGCCAGAAGCACGACTGATTCAGTAGCAGGGGACTTAACACAAGCTGTCTGGGGTAGTGCTCTGATTCATCTTCAACACTGGCTAGGACAGGGGGACTCTATTCTTCACCACTGTCTGCCTGAAAGAAGGCAAGGACCAAGTCTCATTAGTCCTGGCCACCATCCTAGGAGGCAAAGGGCTGCAGAACTGTAAAAATCATACAAATCCAGAAAAACAGGACTAGAAGGCAGCTCAAGAAGCTGTCTACTTCACACCCTACCACTAGCACTGCACTGCTTTCTGCCACCATAAATGTGGCTGTGAGGAAGTATTCACAGAAAAGAAAAATGTGAACCAAAGTGCATACATAGCCACCCACAGCAATGTTGAAGGAACGGGAAACTGAAACTCATTTACTACATATTCATTTTTGCCTTAGACTCTGTAGCTTTTGTAAGTCCAGTCTAAAAATAAAGTCAGAATGTTGGCTGATATTACAAAGAACTTGATGAAAGTACTACAGAGCTCTTGAAGAAAGAGTGATAAAATTATCCTTTTTTCCCCCACTGAGATTTTCACTCTATTTTTAACTCTGTTTGTTTCCCCCCTCTGAAATGTTATAATTACTGGAGAAGCAGAGCAAACTTTTGAAGGAGAAGCTGAAAATTTCCTGGTGTTACCAAAAATCTCAAATTGTACTTCTGGCTTCTCGGCAGTTTCATTTATCTCTGGGTATAGAAACAACACAGCTTCAGGGCAAAGATCCTTCAGAAAATTAATACCTATTTTTGATATTGTTTCTTTCTTTTTTTCCCCGGTCTTCTCAAAAGTACATGTTCCAAATACAATGTTGTAAACTCTCAACAGTATTCTTCTTCAATATTGCAGTATTTTCATAAACAACTTCAGTCTGAAAAAAAAGAAAGAATTGTTAGGAAGCAATGACAGACTGTAGCAGAAGCCAGAAACAAATCTGTTTTCTTGAGGACTCTTCGGTGACTGAAGGAGGCTCTGTTCATTTCCATCATTATTCTGGTGTTTGGGTCAAAGCTATGCCTGCGTTTTTGTATTTGAAGAAATTTCTTAGTGGCTGCATATAGAGCAATGTGCCAGAGTAGCTGAAGGGTTTTTCTAACATATTTGCTTTATTTATGAAATAGACACCTGCTGTTTACTTTAGGTTTCCCTGGAAGCCTTTGTAAGATTGAATAAGGCAGTGGTTCATGTCATATATCTTCTAGATCTTTTTCCTTGGCTGTGCAGAACTGGGCTACTTGAAATAAAAACTTTTTCATTTTTGAAGAATTTGCTGCTAAATCTCTCTCAGTGTTTCTCTAAAAATAGATTTTCCAGAGCTGAGTCACAGGTCATGCTCTGATGTAAACAGGGGACAGACAGCACAGGCCAGCACACAGCACCGCAACAGAATAAAATGTTGCAGCAACACAGCTTCAGAAAGATGCTCACAGTACAGTTCCTGTGAGTCACAAAACTTTCGGGATTACTTCTTTATGTGCCATCCAGCCACAGAGAGCAGTCACAGTTCTGGCACATTCAGTCTGTCCTTGCAGGAGGTGTAGGCTGATACCTCTATCACCTCAAAGCTATTTCAGATGGCTCATGGGTGTTCCAGCAGCCTGAGCAGCTGGATGTTTTTTAGAAAAAAGTGGGAAACTATTAACCTCTTCGTCAATGATCTCAAGGCTCCTTAAGCGAAGAAAACTTTGTGCGAAGGTGGGTTTTTTCAACTTAAGACACAAGAAATATAGATGGCTTACTGTTTCATAGCTGCTGCCCAGCCCAACTCGCTTTGGAATCCAAACTGTGTTGCATTAGTCATTGGTTACATCAGTCAACTTTTTCTTAGAAAGGGCTTATATAAGCTATCAGCTGATACAACCCTATCAGCTTTCTCTGAGGACATGACTGTAGAGCAGAGGGGATCTGGGCTCCCACACATGACCTGACCATCCACTGCCCACTCAGACACAATGGCTGGACGCAGGACAAGGCAGCCACCTGCTGTGGTCCCCAAGTAGGCAGCACAGCCACATTCCCATTTCAGAAGGACAGGCATTATTGTAGCCAATATAACTAGTTCCCTGGAGGCAGAGGGAGGAGGAGATCATACTCCCTCAGATCTGAATCTATGAACAATAGCTGAAAAACTTACATATTAAGAACTCATCCTGGTCCTTAAGTGGTACAATGAGCAAAGAAGGGAAGTAACTCCTTCAGACACACTTTGTTACTGCTTTCCAAAGCTGGGCAGTCCAAATAAGTACATGCTCTTTGCTTTGGAATGTCAACTGCGAGTGCTAGCAGTGCTTTACTCAACAGCAGTGAGCATTAATAGCAACTAATTAGTAACCATTAACGGTTGAGATGGAAAATGGCTCAAGAGAATGGCCCTTTCTGGCTGCTGTGGACCACCGGGAGCATCGATGGTCATACCTGTATTCTCGTTGTCACAAGAAATTCAGGAACCACAGGGGAAACAAGTCCGAAGTCCTTGATTACAGAGCCAGACTCCCATATATGCAGGTACCAAGGTATCAAGGTGAGGCACACATTTTCCATTTGCCTCTTTAGAGAGGCAGACCTCTTATTTACTTCACGTAAGACAGTTCTCCCTTTAATACCTGCCCTCTCCTACATTTTGGAAAATATCATTTACCCTCTAATAACACCTGGTATTCTACCTATAAAAAAAGACTGCCTGGCAGAAGTGTAACAGCATAGTTAGGAGTGGCAGGCTGGCTGCTGAACTTGCACTTGCAGGCTGAAGGACAGTGGTCTTCTTCTATAAGACCAATGTCTTTGCCTACTAAGTGCTAATGTGACCAAAAGCAGAGTGGCACAACTGTGTAACTTCTGCAGGGGATGATGGACAAATCTGGAAGGAAGCTCAAGAAATGTTTGCATTATAGAGCTGATAAGGGGGAAAAAAAAGATAAGGGTTTCCTTTCCCACTGTGCCCGTATATTGTCCTCCAAAGGCTATTCCAGAAAGTTTGCTACTTTCTGATCCTTTTTTCATTCTAAATAATGCCTGTACTGACACACAGGCTGACTGAAGTACTGGAGTGATTATAAAAAAATCAGGGGAATTTTGGAAAACAATGTTTTGTACCAGCTGCCTCTGCACAAATAATCCTTGCAAACGTAAAAAGAGCAAATGCGTGTCAAACTTTGCCATGGGCCAAAGGAGAAGTTACAAAACCATCTATGGCTGTGCAGTTGTGCACAACAGCAGGAAGGTTTGACAATCTTGTGTTCTTTCAGAAGACCTCTTGTCCCAGCTCTACATCACATGTATTATTACAATTATCCTGGGATACTTGACAGTCCATCAAGGTATTTCATGACATTAAGCCCTTTTTTAGTCAACTCTGTCACCAAGGAAACAGAAGTGTGCTAAGTGACACATTCCATGTTCAGGTGTTAGCCATCCTAAATGTGATCTTGTGAGGAGTGGATGAACTGAAATGATTAAACTTTTGGATGAGTCTGATTAACCGATTAATCTACACTCTAAAGAGTTGTTTCCCAAATTATACTCTACATCTTTGAGGGGACAGAGAAAATATGGCTTGAATTATGAGGTACACTTTTCTTCTCACCATGAATTTTTTTTGCAGAATTTACATCAAAGCTACATTAGTATGGTGTTCAGTGAAACTTGGAAGCCAGCAGTTGCAGATATATTATCAGAATATAGGAAAAAGATTCACAGAGAGATTTTTATGAGGTTGTCTTGAAGTTATAAGAAGAAAAAGCATCATACCAAGCTTCTTCTGATTTGTGGTTTTGAGTGCTTAGTCATGTGTGTATGTATAGCTTTAGCACCATGTGGCTATGAGTGCACAAAATGGCATTTGCATTGATATCACCAGTTAAGGAAATCAAGTCCACAATTAAGACGGAAATAGATTTTAATTACAAATGAAGGTTATGTAAGTGTAAGTGCAGATGGAATAATTAGAGCCTTTATAGTGAAATCCTGAATGCTTGCTCATGAAGCCATAAGAAGTTATAGCAACATCTGGTTCAATAAGAGAATAGAATACTCTTTTCATTTTTTAAGTACCTGCTAAAGTGAAAAGAAAATGTCTCTGAACTGTAACACATGCAAAGTGCACATGCTGCACTTTGAAAGTCATAGTAGCATGTTGTTTATCAATGCATGCTGAATGTTTTAAAGTAAGGCACAACAAGCAGTGCATAAAGAAGTAAATCAACTAATTTAATCTTTTCCACTGTGACTCATGTTATCCAGGCTGTACAGAGGAAAACAAAGTGGCATCTTGCTGAAAACCAGCAGACAGCACAAACATAGAGACCACCCCTTTACAAACACTTCACTGAAGGATGTCCTTTAGAAGCTGGGGCTTTTTGCAGTCTTTGCTATCATTGTAGTGAGATAACCTGCAATTCCTTTTTAGCCTCTGCTTGTGACTACAGCAATTTGTCCAAATTTTGTTTTAAATAAAAAAGGGCACATCGCTTCAGATCACAGTTACTGTGATGTTTTGATTACAAGGCAAAATCCTAATGTTTCACAGTCCATGACAAATAAATTTATATGTCTTTTGCTGTTAGAGGAAGAAATGCCCTGAAACAGAAAAATAGTAACACTTATGGTGTCATTACATTGACATCAATTGGCAATACCCCAGGATGACTGTGTCCCAGAAGTACTCACTAAATATCTCATGGAAGGAATAAGGAAATACAAACTGAAATAAAATTGCTCTATATACATCTTTCAGTGGTAAAAGTAAATTGACATGTGATTGCACTTCCTGTGTCAATAAAATTTGCACAGGAAGTCTAGGAAGATAAGATGTCTTTGGAGCCTACTTTGGTCAAAAGGACTCAAAGGAAAAGTGTTTTCCATTATTCCCTCTAGTTGGCAGTTTCTAAGTGGTTCCCCAAACACAGATAGCAATGCTTCATTTTGAAACAATAAAAAATAAATGCCCTATCTCAGTTTTGACTTGTAATCTGAAGACTTGGATTCCCTGAGAAAACAAAATCTTATTCCACAGAATGATTTTTTTTAGGCTGTAAAGGTGTTAGCTGACAATTCCTAAACCTCATGTATACACTTCTTTCATGCACCTTCTACACCTACTTCCTTAAAAAATGCCTTATGAAAAAATGTTGCATTGATCTCAGCAACTTGCTCCATAAGAAAAATATGTTGCAAGACTAATGTTTAAAATCACAAGAGACAGCAGGAAGAAACACTTTCTATCTGGAATACTACCATTCCAAACAAATGGCTTTTTAATAATGACTTTCTCTTGTTTTCTTTTTCATTCTCACTTTTTTTCTACTTACAAAGTAACTTGAGAGCTATTACTTAATAACTTAATAAACTTCTTGCTGCTCTTTTTATGTCGCTTAGAGACCCAGAGGTTTTCTGCAGGTGGAAGTGATGCCACCTAAAGACAGATTTAGTACTTCATTCTACCTCAGCTTAGTTAAGAGAGAGCAGATAGATCCTCCTAACTCTCCTGTGCTCTTGTACACAAATTCTGAGTTACATTAAAACAAAGCCATCATAAGACCCCTCAGCAGGGAAGATAAAACTGAATTTTGCCAACTCACTTTGGGGCAGAGCAGGGCTGTGTCCAGGACACAGAGTGGAAGTGGGAGAGCCAAGCACTGTCTGACTGCTTTGCCTTGCAGAGGAGGGGCTGGGGGTCATCACAGAGGTTTCAGAATCACTGCTGCACTTCAGATAATGTAGCAAGGATCTGAGGTTTCAGCTTCCCCACACAAATTATCCCTTCTTCTGCATGTGCCTGTAGCAGGCTCTGAAACAGCAATTCCCAGGTAACCACAGCATATCCATAGGCATGGCACTCTGCAGATTGATCTGGTAGGTATAAATCCAGAACCAGCTCTAAGTCACAGGCAAAATGCATTTCAGACAAAATGGTCCCAGTGCCACTGTAAAAAGATGATAAGGAAGTTGTGAATGGGAGAGGTTTAGGATACAGTTGTCAGACAGAAGAATTTTGTTCATTTTGCTGTTCTGGGACACGGAGTATCATTTTCTTCTGAGCAGCAGGTTATCTGCATTTGGGGATCCATTCGGAAACATCAAAATTTAAAAAAAAAATCCACTTTTCCTTCACACTGGAACCTCATTGTCTAAAATTTTTTCATGAGTTGCATGTTCGAGTGTAATAGAAAGAAAGAGCAAACTGAGGTATGACTAAATTAGTCTTATGCTTGGTAAGTTTGTTTCAGTGAAGAAAAGCAGGCCCAGCTTTGAATATAGGATTCCTTGTTCCCTTTATGGGCAACAATTGTTAAATTTTATACAGATATGGGTTGACTTCATGCACATGCACACAAAGAATCCAACAGCAACAACAAAAAAAGGAAAACAACCGAAAGAAGTCTGAGAAGTTTTTTCAAAAGAGACTAGGAAGTTCTAAAAAATTTTTATCTAACCATGTCTAACTGAAGTAGTTGCATTCGGTGGCATACCTGATCTGAATCGGTTTGATTCATTTTAATAACTAACATCATATTCATTATTTTGCACTACGTAATAACAGTTTGATATCTCTAAATTATTAAAAAGGTAAATGCCCATAAGAGTTTCCGTCTCAGTCTCTCTCCTGTTTTTCCTGGGGTGATTAAGGACTAGCTTCGTTATTAAACTCCATGCTAAGCATATTGTCTGTGCTTGTCTGTGTTCTGGTTATGAACCTGAAAAGTTGTTTTGAGGGAAAGGTAAATAAATATTTTTACATTGATCTGTATGAGAAAACCTGAGCAATTTTTGCTCAGAAATGGGTAATCTAGTACCTGTTCAGCTGCTATGGAAGTTCTGCCTTTGTCTCTTTTAAGCCTACCCCTCTTTTATTGATTAAGCATGTTGCGATTTTAAAACATCTCTGTCAAGGTCTATTTATGATTACTAATCCCATGAAACAACTGGAAACACTACTTTACACAACTGTTACTTTCAAAAGGAAGTGAATAGAACATAACCAACAGAAAACAAAATAACCAGTCAGTGTAAAATCATCATAGTGATTTTTTGCTGCAAAAAATTGGCTGATTTCATCCATTTCATACTTGATGTATCTATATCAAAGTCTGTAACATTTTTTACTGGAAATTATGGCCAACTGCCTTATCTCTTCCACCAGTTTTTCATTTGTTGCATTATGTTTAATGGAATATGCTTGCAATGCGCCATGGTCTGGGATCACAGCCATGATCAATGAGAAGCCATAGCCAGTGCCCTAGAGATGACAAATACATCTTTTGGTAACAACTCTGCCACTGAGTGAAGAGAAGGTGGGCCTTGTTTTCATCCTGTATTCATTTTCCTAAGTAACCAGAGGGTACATATGACTGATAATGTGAGAAATTATTGGTGCCACAAGTTCAAAAGCTCCTTCTTACAGCAGTGCCTTTGTCTGGACTGAGTTGAAAGGACAGAGTGTTTTACCTTTGCTAGAAATACATATTCCTTTATAAGTCTCTCAGTAATACAGAAGATCTCCTGGCACACATGGTAGTGACCATGATCTCAGGGACAGAGAAGACTGAGTGGCCGAGGACTCAGCTTTCACAGCTGAAAGGAAGTAGCACAGTTTTACACTGTTGTTTGTGGTTTCCCCCACCTTGAGTGCAAAGACCTAAGCTATTCTAGCACTTCCACTGTGTCCCACAGTTTGCTGGAAGTGGAAAAGGACTGATGAACAGGTTTGCCATTGTTAGGGAGACCCAACAGACAAAGAATGAATACAGTTTTGGTTTTGGGTTTTTTTTAATGGAAATGGCAAAATTATTTAAATGAGCCGTTTCTGTGTCTTTGTCTTGTTTGTACTCTGGATGCTGAGGACCCAAAATGTAAGCAGCTCTGCAGTAGTGGCAGACTGCTCTTCTTACCTTCTTCTTAGCTTGCTTACAAAACTCAAAATTGGAGCACTTGTATCCAGTGTTGTTTTAAGAGAAAAGACAGATCCTCTTCATAACAATGGATTTCTAGTTTCCACATGAATGCTAGATGACAACTGCCTTTCCTAATAATCTGTAAAGCAAAGTATTTGGGAGTGAAAATAATTCCCCTGTTGCTATTAGGATGTTTGTTCTGTCTAGGCCTGCTTCTGGGACATGATTATTTTACCTCTGGATTGCAGTTATCTGATTGTATCAGAGGTACACAGTGCTATTTTCCAGCTGAAAATAGTCCATCACAGATTCTCAAATTGATTTAGGTTTACAGAAAAAAAACTTATTTGGAAAAGTTGGAAAGGAAGGTGAACAATGTTACTGAAGTTGTAACCCCCACTCACTTCAAACAGTCCATCCCAGTGCTATGCTAAAATAAGACTAGATTTGCTTGCAGATAAGCCTCTTGTGTGTTGATCAAAGATTTATAGAACAAACGAAATGGTATTATTTTAATTTGTTGTGATTACTTCTACTGTCTCCAATCTTGATAACACTGAACATGAACACACTACATATATCAAAGTTTAATACCATTTTGACAGCATTGTGCCATCTTTCTCTGGAAAGATTACTGCATTTTTGCTCAAAACACAAGGCTGATAATACGGGTTTAATTTTCTAAAAATAACTCACTTTACTGATACTAAGAACTTATTCTGGAGCTGCAAGAAAATTTTCTGTTCATCCACTCCATTGATAGTGAATACTTACGGAAAAGAGAAGTGTCAGTTGTAACTGAGGTTTCAAAATCTTCTGAAGTCTCCAAACTGGATTGAATTTTCCACAATGCACGTCAGGGATGGCACAGAGATCTGTGGATTCTTTTTCATCCAAAAGAAAAAGCATGGAAGCTTTGAACATTTAATTTCAAAACAACATCTTAATATTCTTTTTTTCAGAACCATGGCAGGTTTTCATAATCATAGATAGGTGGAGAAGAAAGAAAATCAAATAGCAAAACAAAAGTCAAATAGCAATGTGTTAGAGAGAAATAATTGCTCTGGCAAATCAGGTACAAAAGGGAGGTTCTTTTGATCAGTAAGAATGCAAATGAAAACATTGCATTCTGCAGTGAAAACTCAGAAATTAAATATGAATTTTAAAGCGACAAGTTGATGGTCATTAGTACAGTTTTCAGACTACACCTCCTCCCTCAAAGAAATTGGTTGGCAAAATCAAAAGAATACTGGATACATTTGTAAGACAACTAATCCTTGGAGAAATTAGGCTTGATAAACAGAAATTAAAATAGAAGATTTAATGAAAATGCCACTATAGCAATATAACTCTTCCGGCTGCTATGAGATAGATAATCATGAAAGCTGTAATGAGTTGGATGAGTAACTTGCTTTTAATCAGCCAGCTTTTGCATGATGACTTTTTAAAATATGCAATTTGGTAATAACACAAGCAAAATTTTTTAAGCAGCAGCTGGAGAATATGGCAGGAAACCTGACGTAACAAAGACTAAAGAAATACTACTTCTTTGCTTATTAGTCAGTGACTAGGTCATTTGATTATCCATATCTTGATTGCAAATTAACCAATCTGTTAAATGCCACACTTTTTGAGATCACCAAAAGTTGACTAGCATTGTGCCAATAATATAGCACTTTTAACAAAACAGCATAAGAGTCTGCTAGGATGCAGTTCCTCCTGGGCCCAGAGGCACACTACTCATGACACTGAATGTCTTCCCAACCCATTCTTCCTTTGCTGTTAGAGATATCAGGATCAAATTTAATGTTCTTATGCAGTCTTTCCAGGCATAGGCATGTCCAAACATCAGTGATCAATTTCTCATCAGTGAATGCAGTATCTCAGTCAAGAAGTGTCCGTGTCTGTCTCTGTTAGGACTGAATTTCTGGACAGCTCTGATTGGAAACAGGGCAGGTCTCATGTGTGTTGCCATCTGTGGTAAAGATCTTTGGGCAGTGATCCGTGCAGAAATGTGTTCTCAAGCATCTCTGGGACCAGGATCTCGGGAGGCTTAGGCACACTGGTTCATTCAAAAATCTAAACCAGTGGTATGTATAAGTAGGTATGAGCTGGACACCGAGTTCCTCCGCCGTGGCAATCTGGGACTCCTGTGTACCTGTAAAGAGTCAAAGTCTGATGGGGGAGAACAACAAGAAAGAGACCAACAAGGAGGGCTTCTGGGAGTGCAGTTTTGTACTTGACTGCCTATGTTTGTCTCTAGCTGCACTACAGTCATCTTAACCTTTGCAGGATTTTCAGACTGAAGAACCAGCATTAAAGATTCATTACAAGTTCTGGATGAACAAAGGAACTGAATAGTCACCCTACTGTTCCATCTGCTCTTCCTACCAAGAACTCAAGTATATCCATCAAGTGGCTCTTCTGGTCCCAAACCTTAGGGTCAGTAGCAGCTCGAAAGCTTCCTCAGTCTGACCAGTTCCTTACCTGACCACTCTTGCCTCTTCTGTGAATGTCTTTTAATGGCCTTCCAGAGCCTTCTACATTCTTTTCTCCAGTCTTGGCTTCTACACTGACCTGCTTATCCCCTCTGACAGGTGATATAAAACCAGGTCATCCTCTCTTAAACTGCACTCTGGAAATCCAGGTTTGGAGACTTAGTCATGTGCACTGCAGCCAACCCAAGGCTCTGCTGTCTTTCCATGGGAATGAGAGACCACCAGATCCTAAAAGGCATGATGTAATTCCTGCTTAACCCTTCAATTACACAAGTGCTTTTCCTGCTGGTTTCTCCTTCCTCTTCAAGAAGAAAGATGTAGTGATAGAACAAGTTCATTCTGGACAGAACTAATGTTTTAGAGACAAGAAAATACATTCTACAAAGGCATATACAAATCACCAGAGAAGTTTGCAGGTGTCTATTAACCCTGACCAGTTCCTTAGCCAAATCATACTTTCCAATGCAGCTGCTAATTACTTTACCAGGTCCTATCCCAGACCACACATTCCGAAGTCTAATGCAGTCATGTTGGCAGTGGCATATTCTTTTGAGAGATTTCTTACATGCAAAGTCCCTCCTCTGTAATTGATGTTCTCTTTTTAGTTTACCAATAGCATCCCAGTGCTCACCAGCCTCCCAAATGAAGACTGAACCATATTGCATTAGTTAATGAAATAATCAGAGCAGACAGTCTTTGTCCAGAGGTACTTGTTATATACTTCAAACAAGTCACAAGCAGGGCGAACAGGGAGGGAAAACAAGTAGGTAGGGTTGTGCAGTTGCAGTGACTCAGCCTGTGTAATTAGCATTAGATGGTGGCTTTTATGTCATTACTCTACCTAAGGTGAAGGGCACAGGAGGACCATCAAGGGCAGTTTACTTCAAGACGCTGCAGTCTTTCAAGGGAATCTTTGTGCACTTGATAATGAGTAATTCACTCATGCACTGTGTCCACTTCATCCCTCAGGACACAGCTTTCAGCACCCTTCCCACAGTAAGGACTCAAAACAAGGAGGGCTGGCATTCCCATGCTACAGAGATTGCTGGGCTGCATGAGCAAGAAAGAATTGCCACTCTAAATTCTGGCTACAAGTAGAAGTCTCTTTTTTCTTTATACATACAATTGAATTGCTTCTGTAAATGAATGCGTATAATGTGTGTTGGTGTGCATGTGATAATTAACTGCAATACTTCCTTCAAGGGTAAATAGAGGTGAAGGGAGTTTATCTGCTTGTAATTTCAGCAAGAACAAGTTTATTTAGTTCTCATAAATATCAAACAATTAATTAATCCCATTTTTTAATTTACTAAAATCGTCCACACAAAAGTAATGATAGCTACATAAGTCTACCACAATAGCAAAAGAAATTCACAAAGATATCTGGCAGTATAACCAATTTTTTGGCAAATGTAGTTTTGAAAGTTCAATATAAAAATATATTCTTTTCAAATAGACTCTGAGAAGAAACCTATCCCTTTGTCAATAACAATTTTCTTAATATAATTTTACTATGAGTAGCTCTTTAACAGAATGCTCTCTAATATTTTAAAGGATTCAGGTTACTCCTTAACACCAGATCACTATGTAGAGCTGCTTTTTGAAATGTACACCTTGTATTTGACACAATCACAAATAGCTTAGTGATAGGTCAGATTAAATCCTGGCCCATTAAATCCTGAAACACATCTGGTTAAATACAGTATTTTCTACAAAGGAGAGGTCTTCATTCATTAACAAGACAACGAATCCAGTTTGTATTCAGAAAACAAAGTAAGTCATACTCAAGAAGGTACAATAGCCTGGGTTTGGGAACTTGGTAACCAGCAGCAACTGGTTTATCTTTACTTTCAGTGGTGATGTTAGCAATATTTGTTCCTTGAAATGACTGCATGCAAAGGAATCACACAATAAAAGTATTGGAAAGAAACCAAACAGAAGGATCATTTCATACATTAGGAATTAGATGATAAACCATTAAAAGTTCCAAAAGCACCAAGTACATTTCCCTACATGCCATCCCTACTGCAGTAGCATAAACATCCCTAGTTCAGTAATAAAAGATTTCTTCATGACACAGTAGATGAATTTCCAGTGATCTCAGTTCTTAAGCCATGATCTTAACAAGCAGCTTTGATACTGACAGCAAGGAGACTAATAAATGCAAATTCATATTGCTGTATGACTGGCCTAGTAATGTTCAATGCAGTGAAAGTTACTCCAATATAGTAATTCACAACTTTGCCCTTAATATCTGGCAGCCTTTTAGGCTCTTACTGAAGGAAAATCCCTGGAGGCAAAACTTGCTTACCCTCTTAAAGCATCAAGAAATGTTTATTTTTTCCTTCATCTCAGCTAGGTCAAGAGAATATTTGTTTGCATAGTTGGATAAAAACTTTATTCTTATCAACACCCAGAACAACTATTAAATATAATACTGAAATGGCCATTGAAATGAGAAGGGTTAGATGGTACTTTTTGTTGAGAGATTCTTCATGCAATGTTCATAGTTACTGGAACAGCAGTAGATATGGTTCCTATCACTATGTACAAATCAGTCATCCTGGATATTTCACTGCACTTCATAGTACCTAATAAAAGAATACAGCCCTGAATTTGTTAACATGTGCCATTGGTTGCTGTGGAAAGGAAGTGGAGTGCAAGCTGGGGAGATGGGGATCTAGGAGATGGGGAAAACAGGAAGATGCCTTTGGGTAGAAAGGTGTTCAGGAGAACATGGGATAGGAGGTGAGAGTTGGGAATTGAGCTGCTTAAGAGTCTGGTCAGGCAAAAAAACAGCCTGAACTAAAAACTAAGTCTGTAAAATCAGGACTGAAAATACAGGTGCTTATCTCCATAGGATACAAAAATACTTGCCTTCCTACCTGTTATCATATGCCCAGTTCTGCAGGGGACCATATGACAGGGACTCTTGTACTCCCTCCTATGCCTAGTCTGTCCTGTTTTCCTTGACTGCTCTCACCTCCCCAGCTTGGACTTACCTTTCTCCCTTTCTTTCTCTTTGGGTCTATTGTTATTCTTCCTTTCCTCTTCTGCTTCCCTGGTGTCAGCTTTGTGCCAGCACCAGGCAGGGTGCCCCATGTCCTCAGACAAGGTGCGGTTCTCAGCCCTGCACCAGGGCAGAGAGCTGGCACGGTCACAGTCCCCTCATCCCGCAGCAGCCACAGCTGGACAGAGGGTCTTCCCACTCAAAAGCCAACAGCCAGGCTCTGACAGGTTCCCACCGCACTCCTGAGAGATGACTTCTTTTTTTGGACTCATCATTTGTCTAAAATACATTTAATCAGTGATGTCAAGAGACACATTTTGGTTGTAAGCAGCCACCCTTCCTGCCAAATCTCCCAGCCCTGCTTCAAAACATGGGCGTGCAGAGCTTCAACTGAACGATTATATTGCTTATATTAACATGGAAGGGAGCATGGGTATTTTTGCCTCATACAGTCTTCAGATACAGCTGAACTTTCCAAAATGTTTAAGTCTGAAGGTTAAATGATACGTTAATGAACAGAGGGTTTTATAAGGCAATGTGCCAGGCAAAAATAAAGATAGGCTTCAACAACTTGCCCTGTTTAAAATACCATGATCTGATAGGAGCAAAGATACAGATGAAGAACTCAAATATGAAAACCAAGAGGAAGTGTTTAGAAGAGATAAGCAAGTGTAACAAAATAAATTAACAAATTGAAAACCTATAACAGAAAAAAAATCTTCCCAGCATTAAAATTTGATTAGATGTAGAATACTGGTCCTTTGGGGATGGTGTAAGCCCCATGATTCATCACCCAGTCTATAAAAATAGGTTGGACAAAATATTAGAAACATATGTCCTGCTGAATAACCCTGTGCTCTGAGATGGATGAACCAGATGACCGAATATGACTTTTCCATCTGTACCATCCACGAATCCAAGAGAATTTCTGTATCTCTCTGTGGATGAATAAACCAGAAACCTCACTGAAAGACCTAGCCCTGTCATCAATGCCCATGCCAATTAGCACCTTGCTCCATGGCAGCCCTCTCTCCTCTAAATTCCTCTCCAAATTGTATTCCAAGGGAAAAAGCTCACAGAAGAGAAGAAAATAAATGTGAAAGTCCTTGTATAGCAATCCAGAAAATGTCTAAATTTCTTCCCTGGACAAAGGGGATGGAAATGCTAGAAAAGGGAAGGAAGGAGCAAGCCCATGATTTGCTAGAAGTGATCTGAAAATTATGGCCAGTCACCAAGGTGAACACCTCATCCTGCAACACTGCTTCTCCTTCCCATGAGCAGCACTAGTGGCTCAGAGACTTTATCATTCTGCTTACTCACTAGCAAATGTACACCCCCTCTCTCATCAGTGCAGGAATCTTTGTGACCTGCTTCAGTGATGATTTACGAAACAAAATTAATTTACAGCTTGAACAGCCAGACAAAGTGCCATGCACAGAAGAATTCCTAGTTGGCATGAGTAACCTGTGCTGTAAGGTCAAACACAAGGTTGCTACAAGAGAACTCCCTGCAGCAGCAGGAGCAGACTGCTCAGCAAGACAAGAAGAAAAAGGCAAAATGGAGAGTGATAACAATTTTCACATTCAGTCATAAAACTGCAAATTCTTCACTTCCTACAAGGAAAGCCACGTCTCACTGCAATAGAACTGAAATAACAGAATTTTGAAGCCATAAACTGCATGATTTTCAATAAAAGGAGTGCAAAAAATTCTGTTGCTTGGTAGTCAGAATGCAGTTTAACATTTCATAGAACAATGGAATCATAGAAAAGGTTGAGTTCAGAGGGACCCATAAGGATCATCAAGTCCAACTCCTGGCCATGTGCAGGACACGCCCAAGAGTCATACCATGTGCCTGAAAGTGTTGTCCAAAGGCTTATTGAGCTCAGACAGGCTGGTGCTTTGACCACTGCCCTGGGGAGCCTGTTCCAGTGCTGCTATTATTGAGCAACTGTAGAACTGATCAATTGAAACAAATCATGCAGCTGAGTTCTAACACTTAACAGGAAAAAATAGCTACTTTACCTGCCTTCTAAGGGTGGTCATTTTGGATTATGTGCTTTAAAATTCAGAAACAGCATTGTGAGAACTGACACCTGGAATTATCATTTTGAAGTTGCTTTCAATTCACAGTGACTGTGCGAAAATCTGGGCCTTTGGCTTTCATCAAACCAGATATAAATATATAAACTTGTGGTGAAAACATTATTTCTGGATCACCAATTTCTACCTGGCCTAGTACACAACCTCTTTCATCCAGATTCAGAGAGGACAAAGCAGTGTCCTGTCACTGGGAGCTATGACTGGCTGTCATATGCTGAGTATGGATGTGCCTCCCCAAAAATATGAACTTTTTTGGTAGCTAAAGGGCAGAAACTGGAACTTCCTGAAAACTGTCAACTGTCCTGTTCATTCTCTTCTAAGTCTTGGTGCTTTAATGATTACAGGTGTGTACATTTGACAACATTCAGATATTGCTGATGACAAAACCTGCTGTTTCTCAAAAATTCTTTCTAATTCTAATGGCAATGTCCTGAGTAGAGGAACAGTTCCGTAGCAGTGGAGTCGTATTAATCAGTACTACATAGCTGTGGATCTTTCTGAATCCGTCCTTCTCCTTGTGTTCCCCTACAATACAGCATTGAAGCAGGTGTTAGTAACTGACTTTTGCATATAATCCCGTACACTTCTTTTTAATTTTGCAAATGTTGCCAACAAATTGTACAGCTTGAGTTTCCACAGTTAACATCAACAAACTTCACATTTAAAGCAGGAATTCAGCCACTTTCAGTATGCAGGAGGAAAGAAGCGTAACTTTCATAATTATGACGTTCGTCCTCCACTTTATGAAAAGCGACTAGTTGTATTGGGTTTGTGTGGCCAGGTTTTGGTAGTGGTGGGTTATGGGGTGGTTTCTGCGAGAAGCTGCCAGAAGCTCCTGCTGTGGCCAACACAGCCAGTGCCGGCTGGCTCCAGGATGGATCTGTCACTGGCCAAGGCCGAACCCTTCAGAAAAGGTGGTGATGCCTCTGTGATAACAGATTTGAGAAGGAAAAAAGTTATTGCACAGATATAATCGGGCTCAGAGAAGAACGGGGTGAGAACATCTGAGAGGAACAGCTCTGCAGACACCCAGGTCAGTGGAGAAGGAGGGGCAGGAGGTGCTCCAGGTGCCAGAGCTGAGATTCCCCTGCAGCCCGTGGTGCAGCCCACGGTGAAGCCCCCGTGTCCCTGCAGCCTATGGAGATCCATGGGGATGCAGAGATCCACCTGCAGCCCATGCAGGACCCCAGCTGGAGCAGGAGGATGCCCAAGAAAGGCTGTGATGCCATGGGAAGCCCATGCTGGAACAGGCTCCAGGCAGGACCTGAGGCCCTGTGGAGAGAGGAGCCCACACTGGAGTAGATTTCCTGGAAGGACTTGTGACTCTGTGGGGAACCCAAGCTGGGGCAGGCTGTTCCTGAAGCACTGCCTGTGGAAAGGGACCCTTGTTGGAGCAGTTCATGAAGAACCATAGCCCATGGGAAGGACTTGTGCTGGAGAAGTTAATGGGGAACTGTCTCCCATGGGGGAACGGGGGATGAACTCCTCTCCATGAGCAGCAGCAGGAACAAAGTCTGATGAACTGACCATAACCCCCATTCCCGGTCTCCATGGGCCTCTGGGAGAGGCGATAGAGTGCAGAAGGGAGAGAGGGGTGGAGGGAAGCTGTTTTTAATGGATCTTTTACTTCTTATTATCCTGCTCTGATTTTTGTTGATAATAAATTCAACTAATTTCCCCAAGTTGAGTCTGTTTTGCCTCTGATGGTAATCACTGAGTGATCTCTCCCTGTTGTTATCGCAACTTATAAGCCTTTCATGATATTTTCTCTCCCCTTTCCAGCTGTGGAGGGGAGTGACAGAATGGCTTTGATGGGTGCCTGGCATCCAGACTCAGGGTCAACCCATCACACTAATAAAGCAAAGACCATAACAGACATGTTGAGAGATATTGTTCTTTCTCTTTTAAGGCCAGTGAAATGGAAAATGTTGTCAGTGATAAAACACAGAGAGGGGCAGATGGAAATGACCAAAGGCTTGGCATGACATAAATGAGAAGGTGCAGAGGCAGAGGAATGTCTCCCTGCAGAGGCCTACCTGGCACAAACCATTGTTGTGCAAGGTTTGGCCTAGCGAAGGCAACAAATGATGAGACCCCAGACTTAAATGCAGCTGTAGAGAATGACGGAGTTTGATAGAGATTTGTCATCTGCTCCATCGTGATGGAGCAGAAAATGGGTAGGTAGCCCAAGCCTGAGAGGTACCTCACAGAAGATTAGAAGAAGAATACCCTGTTTCAGATGGGTTGCCTGTGGAAGAATGTGAGGACAGAATAAAGGGAGGAAGAAAGCTACCAGAGCAAAGATATTCCCAAGGAAAGGATTGGCTGCACTAAGGGAAAAGAGAAAATAAGAACTATGAAGCAGCTCTTCCCAAAAAATGGTGGAGAAGAAGAAATAACAAAAATAGAAGGTGGCATAAGGATTATAGACAGAAATAAATGTGAAGTCAGGCCAAATCATAGAATGATACGCAGACAGGAGAAAAAATGCAGGGCAGGAATTCCATATGAACAGCAAAAGAATTGGGTTTACATGACTCCTTAGAAGAATTTTATGGGCCATTCACAAAGCCAGCTCACAGAATGAGAAAGTGGGCTGTCTGCCAGGATGAAAAACGTGGGCATGTCTCTGAAGGGATCATCACAGGAATGGAGCAGAGGGCAACAGGATGCATGATACAGCCAGATTCCTACTGGGATGACTCAATGACACTTATGTGCAGCTGGAGAGGACAGGGAAAGAGGGGGGGGGACTCAGTTTCCAGTGTAGTGCTTCTAGTATTAGAAGAGATAAAAGGTGGACAGCATGTCAGAAAAGTACAAACAGGTATTCAGAGAAACAAAACCCTAAGAATGAATGCAACTTCATGGAAGAAATTTTACAACTTCCTCCTGTTTTTTCTGTATCCAGACACATAAAACTTGAACATCTTGTTCGAAATTTAAAAAGTGTGTAACTCAACCTCTTGTTCCCAGTAGTCCTCAGGATTCCACGCACCAGCTAAACACTTGGGCTGAAAACAGCAAATCATCTATGCAAACTACCTATGGAGTCTCCTCAAAACTACTTTACTCCTCTAAGGCAGTTTCGGAGATGAATCCTGCCATGAGTGCAAATGAAATAAAGGTTTGTGATTCCACATGAGCTTTTCAGATCACTGTCTGAAGTTAACTCTCCTAAGCCTCAGTATTGAGACAGTCATTCTTCTCAAGTATGCTGCATTTTGGTGTTGTTCAAAGTAAATGATAAAACTATGGTATTTAAAATATTTATGTGGAGGAAAAAAAAAAAAAGGAAGAATCCATCATGTATCATGTTTTCCAGGTTCTTTCTTCATCTTTAGAAAATGCAAGATCTGTCCTAAATTTCCAGAAGAGAGAAAATTAAGATCATGGGTCTGATTAACACTTCTGATTAATTTCTAATTGGCAAATGAGAAGCTTCATCTTGTGATAAGTTTAATCACTTACCATTTTTAATCACTATTAAATGCCACTACCAGGCACTAAACTCACCTTACCTGAGGGGAGTACAAGATTTTTTTGGAAATTCAAAATATTTTATGTGATCCTATGCACAAAATATATTAGATTTGGCAGCAGGATAAAGGGATCATTTTCAATGTTAAGGATAAATTAAGAAAGACAGCTCATTTATAAAAGCAGTATATTGTGTTTTGTTGAAATAGAAGTAATATTCTCCAATAATCTATCAATACCCGTTGAACCTTTGAAAGTTCTCCTGTCTGCAATACACATCAAGAGTAAAACCTATGTATTTTAATGTGTATATCTTCCAGCATTCACTTCCCCTGATCCTGTTATCATGGCCCACATTTGTGAAACCTAGGTTTTCATGCAAAAGTGAGAAGCTTTGGTCCAAAGGATAAGTCATGTTCCTCTCTTAAAATGAATATGGATAACAAAACAAAAAAGATAAGGAATGATTCTTTTGCCTATCTTACATATTCATAGGCCCTTAGTATTTACTCCAGTCAGGCGCAAGAAGGTTATTAACCCTTTTAAGATTATTAACTTTTGTCTAACTAAGCCAACTATTCAATGTAGGCGAAAACCTTTCTTAAATGACAAGACATGTTTGTATGTTGTTAATATTATGTATGCAGAGCAGGAGACACACAGAGAGATTTCCATCCTGAAATGTTTACTCTCAGAGACCAACATCTGTTACCATGATGTTTTAGATCTTACTAATTTAAAACAGAAGAGTGTCTTACAGCAATGTGTAAAAGATCACTTCAGATGTTCCCTCTTTGACTGTTTCAGTCCATCTGTAATTACTGGTTCCCAGCGTCCAAGAAAATATCTTGCCAAAGCACAGAACCACTGGGAAAGAATTCTGATATCCTACTAATTCAAGTATGTACTTTCCTTGGAGACTCTATTTTGAAACCATATTATTTATTTTTTGTAAATGTCAGTCATGCTCTTGTCAGACATTTTTAGTTTCCTGGGGTAAAACAGAAGAATTTTTTGCAGAAGAATTCAGAGTGTAAACCAAGTCAAAATGTTCATTTCAGAATCATAAAACTAATTTAATTGGGAGATTAATTATTTCAGTGGTTTTCCCTTCAATCCTTTGTGACCTCCATGTACAGTATTACATTATCAAAGAATGAAAATATCATCTTTTCTGAGATGCACCTCATGATTTTACAAATTAAAAAAAATATTTATGAAATAGAGTCGATTTACATGGAAGTTTTCATTTTGACATTCAGACACTACAGCAATTCCTTTCTCATGAAAAATTACTTGTAGAATATCAGAAAATACTACAATGTTGAGATATAGTCTTGTAACCCCAATAAAAGCAGCAGGTATTGGAGATCACTGAAATCTGACAGGAATACCATTAGGAGCTACCACAAGCAAAAGAGCAAAGTGAATCATGTACATCAAAATTTCTTCTCAGCATCACTATTTACCTCTCACTGCTGGAGGTTTCCGTGGGATGGTTACACTGCTAACAAAACCCATGCCATTAAACAGGACGAAACTATGTCATCCTTTGATTTGCCCTCTTTGCTTCTTTCTACTAGAATCTAGCAGTAAATTCCCCGTGGTATGACCACTCACTCCCTTCCTCTCTTGCCTGTTTTTTCCCTCTTCTTCCATCTTTCTGCCAGACTAAAATAACCTTTAGAATAGCATAAGGCTGTCACAACCTCCCACAGTAAATAGTGAATAAAGGAGATAATAACCCCAGGATATGACAAACAGCCTTTCCTTTCTGTGGCTTTTCTTTTGAAGAGTGAGTACAGAGCTGTGTTAGAAAACCAGATACCCAAATTCTTCACATTCTAGTGGTTCAACATAACACATTCTTTCCAGCCATATATTTTCCATAGGGAAACCACACAACATAATATGTAATAAGAAGCCTTGCAGACATACTGCCTTGGCTTCCTGTAGGTTTTGCAAAGAAAATGCTGAACAAAACAGACAGTTCCTAGGCCTGCCCCATTCCTGCCCAGATATGGAGATCTTACTGAGCTCCACCAGCATGGAGAATGTAGCTGGAAATAGCAAAAAGGCACACAATCATTTCCTACAGTGTAGTATTAGCTTAAAATAATAATTCAGTCACTTCAAATAGGTCACCTCACTACTGGAGCAATGAAACTGTATTTGCCTTACAGAAATATTAAATACGTGTCATCAGAGTCACAGCTTGAATTAAGATCAGCCTGTATGAGCTGGGGACAGCACAAACTAAGTTGAATTCTATTGAGCTCTGATTTTGTCATCCATTCAATTACAAAAGCTGTAGAAAAACTACAGCCACAGTGGGCAATTGTGCTGTTGGAGATGCTGAACTCCTAACCTGCATCCTGGGAACAACTAGACTAAACTAGAGTAGCCATGTACAGAGAATATTCATCACTGAAAAAGAAAGGATTATAGGAAGACCGGCTGAAGACAGGCTCTTCTCTCTAATGCACAGTGAGGAGGAAAGAGCCAGCACTCCCAGCTAGCTTGCAGCAAAAGCAATTCTGACTAGATTTCAGGAGAAAATGTTCTCTGTGGAAGAGGTTAAGCACCACCACAGGTGCCCTAAGAGGATACTCCATCCTTGGAGATGTCTTGTCCTCAGCCAGACTAGGCCCTGAGTAACCTGATCCAGCTTGGGTATGAGATTGGACTAGATGATCTCCAGAGAACCTGTCATAACTGTTTGGTTTTTTTTTTTAATGCAGTTAACATTTTCTACACAAATGTTCTCCAACCTTGTTTGAACTCACTTTTCCACATCATTTTATATTTTAATACCTGTCTTTACCAAAATGTTACCAGCCAGGAAGCACAGCAAGTGAAACTCAGGTCCTCAGGTCCACGCTACCCTCCAGTTCCAGCCTTTCTCCTGATCAAAGCCTGTTCAGATGTTTTTTAGCAGATTAGGCAAAACAAAATTTTTTGCCTTGCAGACTAGCTCAGCACTAGAGAGCTTGTAGTTCAGGCCAGGAGAACCAGGATCAGACAGCTGATTTTGCCACCTCCGCCCAAAACAGGCTCCACACATCTGCTCAGCAAGTCGACTGGCATGTGCTACCAGCACGTACATCCAGGATGTCACTCACTGAACAACAAGTGGGAGGTCAGCGTGCCATTTTCACCAGGGCCTACTCTACCAGCACAGCCATGCTGGGCCTCTGCTGAGTCTGCAAGTGAATGAACACAAATACCTTCCTCAGGAGAGATGAAACACTGCTTAGCAATCAGAATCAAGGCAATGAAAGTTCTGTGCTCCTGTCTTCCCTAGACAAACCCAGTACTCAGTACCTCCATACTGCTGAACAAATTGGTGCAAATTGGAGTTCTTCATCTACCCTTGTCTACCTCCTCACTGTTAAAAGGCCACACTGTGCACTTGGAACAATTCCTAGACTAACAAACTGCTTCCAGAACTTTTCAAGGAAAGCCGATGTTTACCAAAGTTTTGTTGGGGAGTCTCCTGAAAGGCTGCATGGGCAACTTCATCTTGAGACAACAACCTGGGATGGTTCACTACCTGAAAAAGAGCCTTGTGTATGATGTACTCAGCAGAAACTTCTCACTCCTACCATTCTTCAGAGGTTTACCAAAGGGTTTCATTTCATCTCCTGGATTTCCATGCTGTGGTGCCAACCTCAGCACACAGGCAAAGTTCAAGTAAGTGCCATGGCTAGTAAGCGATGAGACAGACTATTAGAAACAGCCAAGAATTCATTCTAGCAGGCAATTGTATAGCAACCAGTGCAATATCAAGCAAATTATGAGTCATAGTATATTAATAAAATATTTTAGGCAGTTTCTCTTCACAATATGATATTATCTGTGGCAGGAGTCTTCCAGAAAATTTGTAACTGACTAGATGAAGAGGCTAAAGAGAGGAAGCAGTTTGAATGAAACATTTCAGCAGGCAATTTGAGCCGAAAGGTCATACTCAGGGACGGGTATTTCCTAGGAAACTAGAAAGAAGAATGTCTCAGATGTTGAGGAATATATTTAGTGCAGGTAGTTCACTGTGCAGATTGAGGTCTGGGTGGCAGAGCCCGAGGCAAGTGTCCATGAACTGCCAACCTTTTGCATAACAAATACACAGGGACCTCTGTCACAGCCAGGTGAGAGACACTTGCAGGAGCCAGGGACTCGGCAGGGAGACCCCAGATGTCCCCGTGCAGAGTGTTAGAGTATAAAAGCCATGGGGCCCCTTGGTTGGGGGTCCCTCCTCTTCCTCCTTGGCACCAGCTCGAACTCTTGTTCTGTTGTTGCCCAATGATTACATTATTATAAGGACCCAGGGGTCTGAGACTACTGTGGGAAACCTGAAGTCAAGCCAGTAAGGAAACTGGTCTGACTGTGTGAGCGTGGGGTGTGCAGGGAGCCAAGCAGGGAATCCATCACCCCCCTGGGGCCGCCACTGCAGAGGGGCTTCAGTCCCAAGCAGGTGATGCCACTGTGGCTGACAGAGCAGCCCCTGCATGCTCAGACAGCAAAGTTTCCTTAACACAGTCAAGTCTGACACAAGGAAATGACACACCTCCAAATGCAGGCATTACAAATAAAATACAATACTCATCTAGGTTTACACTACAAGGAATTTGTTTGGGAAGACTGTGAAGGTAGGAAGATGAAGCCCTACCCAAGAGAGCTGTACTGACAAAAGACCTTACTGGAAAAACAACATTTTTCTCTGAATAATAGCTTGTTTTCCCTGGGGGCAGGTGAGCGGGAGGCCACGGTGGCTTTGCTATATGTGTAACCTGCAAATCTTTGCCTTTAAACCTCTGGTGCTAATAGACAACATCTATGTCTACATTCCAGGAAAGCACTCCTTATGTAAATAAACACAGGATAAAGTTCAACTTTTTCTTGCTAAATTCCTTAGACCTCTATATTTTAAAAATCACCTTTCAGATAAAATTGGATAGGCTGTGTGCATTTCTGAAGTTGTCACCCAGGCAAAATTCTTTTGGCATGGCCAGAGTGTTACCTTTTGAAGGCAGTACTTTAGAATGAGCATATTCAAATGTGAGTGGGATATGTATTAATTACTCCATGGAAAACACATACGCAACCTGAACATGCTGCTTGTTCAGATTTTTAAACTTCAGAGTAGAAGTTAATAAATCAAAACTATAAGAAAGCAATTGACCATGTTCTCTGATAGTTAGCTAGACTGATTCACATCTCTTGGAAAAGTCTGACAGATGCCATATATCTGCCTCCAAAAATAGTGCCAGTGCTGGCATACCCCACTGCTGCCAATGCTTGTAACTACTGCTTCAGCATTTTCCTCCTCTGGTAAGCATGCTAGCCTACCTGCACAAGCCTGCCATTTGGCCTTAAACAAATTGCTCCCTGGATTCTTGGCCAGGGTACTTCGAACATGTTATTTAAAATGCAAAAAACTTATCAAAAATGTTCCACATAAACGGTTGGGCTTAACAGGAACATGATTTATTCTAGTCAAGTTCTTGTCTTGGCATCATGCAGAAGGCTGGGCAGCTATTGGTCTTATAGGCCCCCAGAGTGGCGACCAAGTTTATCTAGCAATTGTCTTCAATCTTCTGCCAAACATGAAAGCAGGCAAAAATGTCTTCACAGTCTTGAAACAAAACCAGAGGGGGGAGTGTTGAAGGAGGACTGCAATGAGGAAGCAATTACTCAGAACTGCAAGGATTGTGCATTTCAGCCAGGCATGTGTTCTTTTATTTATCTGGGTTTATAAGTGAAGTCTACAAGGGGAGCCAAATTTTAAAGAACAAATTGTACATCTTTAGTACTTAAGTTCCATAAATATGTAATTCTACATGTCCTGAAAACACTGATCCTGGGCAAAGATAAAATCAGCTAAGAACACTGTAACAAAAAAGAAAAAAAAAAACAAAAAGAATGTAAAAATAGTGTCTTTTCATACCACAAAAGATCTGTAGATCATCTTAAGCACAAAAAATCATGTGGGCTTTTCATATTAGATTCTGATTTCTTCCACTGTATTACTAATGGGACAGAAAAAAATGGTACAGGATTTTAGGTATCCTTCATGAAGAATATGCTTGTCTCAAATGAAAATATTTATACATGTGATTATTTATTTATACATTTGTATCTGCCACTCTGTGGCAATAGCCCTTACGTTCCACCAGCAGGCACAAAAGTTATAGGTACCCTGCATATGTAAGGAGTGTCCCAAGGCAAGGTTCAAGACCCAATGCACAATTCATGCAGACAGAAAGTACAGCCAGAGGCTCCTTTATGAAACACATCACATGCCCAGGTATGTCCAAAACCTTAGTTGGTCGCTGGACATCTTAATATGCACCTTAGAGCTGACAGGCTCCCCACGGCCTACCTGTGGGCAGTCAGTGCAGCAGTGGAGTGGGTTAGGAAGAGAAGTCAATTCTAATGCTGTTCGCAGTTTTTTCTGGCACCACTCACAAAGCATGACAAAGCCATAGGATCCCAGTTCCCTGTGACTGCAACTCCACCAAGCAAGTAAGACCCAGGTGTGGAAAGTTTCACTTTTTCTTTCACTTTGGCTCTTTTCACCCAAAGCCCACAAGCTCAGGGCCATGAACTACACAAAGAATGGGTCTTGCAGACCACCATAAAGATGACGGGAAGCTGCTGGGTGGTGCTCACAAGCATGACCACAGGCAGAATACTCCAGACATGCCATATGCCACTGGCATAAGAGAGAGTGAATAATGAAGCCTTGTCTTTCTGGCCACTCTCAGGATCTTGCAAACATCCTGTCTTATACAGACTGTGCAAGATTTGTGTACAACAGCTCTCTCTCTTTCTCCTATTTCATTCTATCACATGTTTTTCACAAAATGAGACACATGTTGTAGTCTGATCTTCAGCCCTCTGGCTAGGTGTTTGGTGTTACATAGCAATTACAAAATAGCAACTGTTTATGATGTGTGTTTACTCTTGTACATCTTTTCTCATATTTGCTTAATTAGGTTCTGCATTATCATTTTTCCTGTTCTTACTTGCTCAAAGACAACTGAAGCCATCTACCTCAGCTAGTGCCTTTTCTTACTTGAAGGTTGGTGTTGATAAGAATTATATTTTCATTCCCAATACCACACTAAGATCAATGACTCATGAATACCATGTATTCATTTGGTATAAACTTGTGAGTAAATGTCACTGCTTAAACTAACAAAAAAAAAAGAACAGCAGAATAGAGTGTGGATGACAAGTCCCTCACTAATATCTCTGTATTTGTTGTCTTAAAGGTATAAAATGTTTGCCTTCCTTTACATGATTATTTACTTTGTTTATACCCATGGCATTTAATTCATTCTCTGATTCACTGGAAATAGCCTTCTTTCGTTGTGTAACACAGGAGAGATGTTGGTCTTAGCTCACATCAGAAAATGAGTAATGCCATTGCTGTTTCTCAGTGAGCTCCCAATCCCTGTGGGTGAAATTCATCTTCAAGGGCGGGGAGGAGGGGAGAGAAGGATCTGCTCCAGACCCGTGCAACATTTTAGTCCACAGAACAGGGAGTTAGCACAAAGCTGCTATTTAACCCTTCCCATGAGAGACTTACAAGCCATTAATCTGACAATGAGTGTCAGCCCAGACCCTTGTTCCCCTAAAGATGCAGGAGTCTGCTCTCAGCCTTTGTGTTACAGATCCAAGCCTATGACTCAGACCCATGAAAGGATTTAGATCTCTGAAATAAATCATCAGCAGAACTTCAGTCAAAACATTCAAGCTTTGTGACCTCTGTCTAACCACACTGCTGAGTAAATCTTGGAGACACCTCAGGTATGAGGCAGGCAGTTTAATGGGAGCTTCTTGTCCATCTCAGCATCTGTGCAGAAGTGACTCAGAAAAGCCTCTGCTGAATTCACTACCAGTGAGGTCCATCAAGGCCCACAGACGCTCCCCATCGCAGTCCCGAGGTGCTGAGTTTAGCAGGCATCAACAAATCACACCCAACACACACCAACAGCTTGTTCAAGACTGTGGCCAGCCAAGAGAAAGCTGTATCTAACAGCAGCACATTCAGTAGGTGTCTACTGGCATATTTTAATGTCACTTGCCAAGATTAAGATACACAGCTCCTAAAATTAGTAGTTTACAACTCTCTTTTATGATACACTAAATATTTTTGTTGGCTCCAGAAAGGATAAAAAGTGCACTAGCACCATGAGGTCTGGCCAGAAGTTTGGTCTTTCAAAATTAAGTTCTGGAAAAAACCACAGATCTGGATCTCCAAAAGTGAGAACTTGGTTTTCTAATGTGTACACTGGCTACTACAACTATCCACCAACTGAATTCTTACTCCCTGTCTCTCAAATTTCCATCAGTCATTACAGCTTTTTATGGAAAAATTTTGTCTTCCCTCAGGTCCACAAACAAATTACACATACAAATTAATGAACTAAAAAAAAAAGAGTTGAGGAATATTCATTGATAATCAATGACAGTAATAACTTACAAAGAAATATTTCAAAGACACTGTCACAAAGAGGATCAGAAAACATCAGGCTGTGACATGTTTACATCACACAGAATTCAATACCATCATACAGGCTGTACATGAAATTATCCACATTTCATGGCAATGATGAACAGTGAGATCAGCATTTCAAATATCACACGAATCACCCCTGTAATTAGTCACTAAGGAATGACTACTACATGAAACAGAGTGTACTGAATAACTAATGTTCTGTAGTGCTAATGAAAAGTAAATCTATAGCTTATCTTATTACTAATATAATAATTAATTCAGACACAGATCTTCCACTCATCCTAAAACCAGAACTTTAAATCAGAAACTAAAGGTCATTTCTGTTCTCCATCACATCAGCTACTCTGAGGAGCTGTACAATTATAATCAGGAAATGCATAATTATAACTCATGGGGTAATTTAATCCAATGAATCAAAATATTTTTTGTATTCAATTAATTTGTATGCTACCAAGAAAAGCAGAAAACTTGAGGTCATTTACCTGCTATTAGTCCTTTCCAAGAACTCCAGTAGCTTTATGTACCAGGCTAGGACCCCTGCTTTGTCACTCATTTCATATACTGTGAGACCTGTCTCTTTGCAAAAGTATTTACTTTCTTGCTTTCAGAATATCACAATAACATTGCTACATCAAAATCACATTTTAATGGCTATATCATCTGGATTGTAAATTTATTTCAAATTAGTAGTACAATTTAGAATTGTTTTCCTCTTTAAGGAAATTGGCCCAGATTGTTTCAGTATTTTGCCATTCCATGAGCATTGTGCATATTGCTTGCCTAATAATTGGATAGAGATTTTCAAATTTGACTACATATTTCATGTATCAAGTTTAGATGCATTAAGAAGACTTCAATGTCCAAAAAACTCTCTTTAAAATTATCAAGAGTGGGGCACACAAGGTTTGAATCCACAACTCAGATTCACCAGTTACTTTTGGAAATCAAATTATCTTCTTTTTATAACCATGTTCAACAACATCAAATAAATCAAATTATGTTGTTTAAAATCAATTTGTCTCTCACCAGTTTTCCATGTGAGGACATGAGCAGGCTGTGCAGCACTGAGGTGAATGAGGGAGACATTGGTGGGATCTTCTCAGAGACCGTGCAGGCTCAGGAGTCTCATCCCACTGTGGCAGCAGATCTGCAGGCAGACTCTGTGCCATTTCCAGCAGTAAGTCAAGAGTCTGTTGAATATGAAGGCTGGAAGCTGGTCACTGCCCACACAAGAGAGAGGGCTCCTGCTCCTCCTGAAGACTGGCAGTTAGCAAACAGGTTTGGTACCTCACACAACAGGTATGAGTGTCTGGAACTGGGTGGAGTGGTCATAGATTCATAGAATGGTTTGGGTTTAAAGGGACCTTAAAGATCTTCCAGTTCCAACCTCCCTGCCACTGAAAGCAACACCTTCCACTAAGACCAATTTGCTCAGGGCCCCTTCCAACCTGGACTTGAGCACCTCTGGAGATGGGGCAGCCATAACTTCCCTGGGCAACCTGTGCCACTCTCACCACTCTCACAGCAGAGCTTCCTCCTAATATCTGAACTAAACCTACTCTCTTTCAGTTTGAAGCCATTCCCCCTTGTCCTGTCATTACATGTCCTCATGAATAGTCCTCCTCCATCCTTTTTGTAGGCTCTACTCAGGTACTGGAAGGCCAAAGTCTTCTCTTCTCCAGGCTGAACAATCCCAATTCCCTCAGCCTTTTCTCACAGGAGAGGTGCTCCATCCCTCTGATCAGCTTGGTGGCCTCCTCAGGACTCGCCTATATTTTTAAGGAAATCTGTGACTCTTTTATTATTCCATGTTCAATTATGAGTTTAACAACTAAGAAAATGGACAGACTTTCAAAACTTCTTAGCTTCCATAACTGAGGACAGATTTTCAGAATGGACAGGTATATCAAGCACACAGTTCTTGGGTGTCTTGTCAGTAGTGTCACAATGGGAGCTGCTAAACCATGAACATTAAAAAGGAAAAAAGGCCCTAAACTGGTAATTGCAATGGGAATTTAATGCATTTAGTATTGCATGCTTTTCACTTCTTCAAAAGATTAAGCACACAATACTCAGAAGCCAATAGTTTCTCCTGCTTTAGCAAGGCTCATGATCCCATGATTCACTATCCTTCATGTTATAAATCAGGAATGGGGTGGAAATGAATTTTTATTAAATTTCAAGGAGCAAGAAGATGTCTGAATCACTTCCCCAAATCTTTAGTGTTTAGAAGATGGATAGTGTGGAGAAAAGTGTATTTCTCATCAATCCCATTATATATTTGCTTGATGTCAATATTCCATTTATTCCACATTTATTCTACTTAAATCCGCAGATGCAGTTACACTGTAAATTATTAGTTTGATTAAAAATTGTACTTAAAAATGTTATTTTAAAACTGTTTTTCCTCTACAACTTCCCAGTGGTCTCTGGGAACTGCTATATGCAGTTCTGGCAAGCACTGACTTCACAGCTGCTATGAGTTAGTTATTCATTTATGCACCATCCTACTTGGCACAATGGGTTTGATTTTGTTAAAGGCACCGTGAATGGGCACAAATCAGAATTTTCAAATTAATTCATGGCTATCGACTGTTAATGTTAGAGGCTGAGAGCCATTGCTCAGACATTGCTCATCCTCCACAAGTGTGAAAGCCATAGAGGTTGCTCAGCCTTCCTCTCTCAAATGTAGCTTGGCCCTCAAGAAAGGACAATCTTTGGCATCTCAGGCTCTGGGCCAACACATACCTGACTGGAAAAAAACCTCATAGAAATTACCTGAGTGGGAATTTTGGATCATTAAACATTTTCAGGGCCAGTGTCTTAACTGATCTCTCATCTACCATTTCCAAGTAGGCAGCTGAAAAAGCACTAAGGGTGAATCTTACAGCACGAAAACACTTCTCACTAGGAAGGTGTTGAAATTCAGTTTTCTTCAGGTCACCCAGTAGCTGCCAGATTCTGTGAGGCTTTCTGTCACTGGTGACCTTCACTTGTGTTTGAAGTTGAAATTCCAACACAGTGAGGTCCTGGGCTGTGCTGAGGAGGATGTGGTGTCCTTCAGTGGTCAGTGACAGGGGAGCTGTGTGAAGCCCTGGCTTGCCATGGCAGTGGAGCATCCTAAAGGTGCCTCACAGGGCACATTGTGGCACCAGCCTGTGCTCTGCACTCATCAGCAGCTTAGGACTCAGGGTCAGTATCAGAAAAATTTACCCAGTGGATTACATCCCCTTGCAGCCCATCCTGATGGCAAATCTAGAGTGCTTCTGAGGGCTCTTGGGACAAGTGCCTGGAAGGGGAGGCAAGACATTTCCTGCTGGAACTGGCTTTTGCTGTGAAAAGCAGTATGAAATATCCATGTATGCATGCTGTAATCAAGCTGGCATGTTGTCCAACACTGATCATCACTATAGTTACAGGGCCTGATCTATTTTGGGTCCGAAATGACAAAGAAATGTAGAATAGCATCCGCTTGTAGGCTGGCCAGATACTACAGTCATGCAAGCATTAAAAATGTGTGTGGTAAATCAAGTAACTGAGCAGAGGTAGGCAGACAGAAATGCGGATTTTGAGATGCAAAACATTATGCCCGTATCTGTTTTGATCAAATAACACATCCTTCAGCATAGGAGCTGGCATGCTTATGTGTTTTGGTGGTACTGTGTAAGTAATACACTTCAGGAAATAACCACTAACTAACCGGGAAAAAAAAATCACACAAAAATGATGGCACAAGTACTGTCTTACTCCTTTTCTATAAAAATTTAAAGCCCAGGAGCTAGAATATCTTGGCTAAATTGTGGAATAACACCCCTGGGTTTTTTTTGTTTGTTACCAATTCACACTGTACTACAGTGAACTGTTTGGAGTTCTTAACAAATGCATTCAGTCTAATCACATTAAATGGGAAGGTTCCTGTAAAAACTGTCTTGCTTGTGAAGTGGAAAACTATGTTTTTAATACTTTAAATATAATCTACCAATACTGCATTGTCCCACTGAATAATTCAGAAGTATATTAAGTTCATGTTATGACATTTCAAACCTAATTTTTGCATTTTTCAGCCACCCTTTCTAATCAAGTCTCCATAAATAAACTGATTAAGATAAATTAATCCCTGATTTGATGCCTTGTGCTGATAAGTAAATGCAGATAGTTTGCAGGCTAGTTTAAAGTTGGGGCTATGTCTAAACTACCACTGTCTCAGTCAAATCTTTTGAACCAGTTCCTCATGTCACACTGCTACTGAAAGCTAAACCACTTTGGATACCAGAAAATGTGGTATCCACTTTGGGCTCTTCAGTTTCACCTTCAGAGAGACTTGGCAAAGGAGTAAAAGAGAGCATAACTGGATACTGATACCTTCTAGAGATTTTGAATAGCAGAATAGTGTTCTGCTACCCACCTGCCTACCCCACACACCAGGAACTTCCAACACTAGGGACTTGGAAACAGCTGAAAAGACAGTTCTGCATTCTCCTTCCTTGATTTTCCCCACAGTGTCAATCAGGCCAGACTCCTGGCCCACATATCACCCAGTCCTAACAACAAAATCAGAACAGCTTAGCCCTCATCCTTAAAAGTATTTACACACATTCTGTCCTTGTTCATACAAGCATTGATGAGAGGCTTGCCAATAGCCCACTTTTTGGCTGGCAGCTGTCAGACTCACAGGGCCAGCCGCAGGCACAGCAGCCAGCTGTTCCTCTGCTCTAAATTGTTCATGAACCTGATGCTCAGCACCTCACAGGCCCACTCATGAGCTGTATGCCCAGCCTTCCTTCTGGCAGACAGTTCACCTCCTGTTTTCAGTGGTTATTCTCTGTGCTATTGATTATTCCCCAAGTGATTCAGTGCTGGTTTGGCATCACTTCTCCACTGTTCCACCATACTTGCACAACTTTGCCTCTTCCTTCTTCCTCCTAGTGGCTTGCACCATCACTTGCCTTCTTTATTGTATCTTTCTCCTCCTCACCTCATGCCTGTTATAGTTCCTTGATCTCTGTCTCACAGCACTATTCCCACCATCCCTCCTCTTCTTCCTCTCTATTCCAAGCAAGCTTTTCTTGCCTCCTCCTGGCCATTTGTCTTACTCAACTTTTGGCACATTTTCCTACCTTATTGCCATCTCTGCTCTTCCATTGTTTGCTGCTTGATCCTCACTTCTATACTCATGCTTCTCTTCCTCCTTCCCCACATCTTCACACATTTCCAGTAGTCACCCACAGTGGCTGCCCCCCTTGGCATAGACCCCTGCAATTAACACAACCCCATTTCTGTGTTGGCCTTTCCTCTTCTCCCCCACACTGCCTATTAACATGCCTAAGAAAAAGTAGCTGGAGAATCAGGTTTCCCTTTTCCTGTTCAGTTCACTTCAAACTATCCCTTCATGCTCCTATATATCACATATGAGTCATTTTCTCCTCAAATCTCTCTCTTCTAAGTCAAAAACCTTTTGCTGTGCTTCTCAAACAGTTATTAAAACATTTCTACTATGAAGACTCTCCCTGCTCTCTGCAAGGTTTTTTTCTTCTAGTTGGATGTGTCTGATGTGAGTAGATTGAATTTGCTTGTAAAGTCCTGAGGGATGTTCCTGACATGCTCTGGGTTTATTTACTGTCTTGTATACTTAGGTTGCAGTGCTGCTTGGGACTTCTGTGCACTTCTAAATGACAAACAAATACAAATGATAAGATTCAGTTCCACTGCAATCTGAAAATATATTGCTGGTTTTTCTAATGCTGATTAGCAACTAAAAGTGAAGTTTAATTGTAGATAGTCCTCTTCTACTCTTTCTGTCATTATAAATTCCTCTTCCAGTAGTGAGCCTGAGAAATGCCAAAACCAGGATGACACGAAGAATACAAAGAGAGAGCTGGGGAATCCTAAAGGGATAAATTAACAAATTAAAACAAAACAAAACAAAAACAAACAAAACCCCAACAAACAAACAAACAAACCAAAAAAAGCCCCCAAACTCAGGAAGGAAAGCATGCCCTTGGCAGTTGGTGGCCACATCTAAGATCAAAGACTCAGGCTTATTGCATTCACTGAAAATGAATCTTGCATTTTCCTGAAGATGAAGGCAAATCCCTGGGCCCATTACAGTGACTTAGGCCCAGGTGTTGACATGTTACCTGATACCTGAAAATTTGTCCTCTCAGTCAAAGTGAAAATACGTGACTCAGTGAGGCTGGTAGAAGCCTCTTTTCTAGTCAAAGTACAAAAAAACTCACAAAAGTCACCCTAATGGCAATATTCTTCTATCCATCTCCTGAGGCCTTGAGACAAATTAAAAAAAAACCCAAGGACTGTTTCTGCTAAGTTTTTCATCTATTATAAAACTGTATCTTTTTTTTTTTCCCCCATTATGTGTTAGCTGCATTCGGGGAAAGAGTATCATGTCTCTGGAAACACTTCATTTGGGGTGAAGGGAGCAACATATTTGAAAAAACTGTTCTAGAAAATTAATGCAGTACCCGGGAATTTTGTTAAACAAGGTTTCCTAAAAGCTGTGGGTCATAGCAAATGACAGTACATCTCCTCCTCATCTACTTTTTTCTGATTTGCAACCCACAGTTGCACTGGGACTAGAGCAGGAGATGCTGTTATGATGTATACTGCCTGTCCTTGAACCTTATTGCACATAGTAAATCTATAGCTGTGTCAGGTCACCTTGCTGGAGGATAATAATTTAAATAGCCAGAATAGCAGGGAACAAAATTTAATCTAGGGTGAAAATTAATGTGGGGGAAGGACAGGAAGATTTCCTTCCATTACTTACCACTGTAGTCAATATAAAATCATTGGTTTCTACCATGCCATTTGTGGCTTTTCCGATGCCACCTAGATTGTCAGAGGTTATTGCTTCAACAAAGTCTCTAATCTGCACCTGCATTATTCATTTGTTCTTGTTGACTTACAGAATTTTATGTCATATACACTTAGAAATGTGTGCCTGCATTACAATTGTAGTATCGATTGAAAGGCATTTTAAGAACCACTCAGCATGTACTCCACTAAGTTGGCAGCAGCAATCTCTACACAAAATGCCTCTTGCAGCCTAATTTCGACAATACCACTCTTAACAACAGCTTTCCTAGTGGGTAGCAAACATCTGTAGATGTATTTGAGTACCTATACAACTGTAACCACAGGCTTGAATAAATCTTTCTTCTTACGAAGGTAGCCAGCCGTGATTACTACTTATCACAAGTTGCTACACTTAAATTTTACTCTTTTTTTATGATGTGCTGCTACAATCCTTGCTGTAGTCTGAGTGTGAAAACAGGAGTGTGACCGTGTTTGTGTCTGCCACGCAAGTATCAGGACAGCCCACACCCTGTCCCAGGACAATCACACCTGCAGCTTTCTAGAATGTGCAAAGAACCTTACTAGGCCCCAACAAGATAATTAATTTTGCATTTTTCTCTCTCTTCATCGCATCTCAGTTGTTCTTTTGGTCTGCATTTTGCATGCAGTATGTAAAACACCACTTACAAAGAGAAAAGTTATTTACCGTCAGGGAAGGAAAGGTTTTCATGTTTCAGGGACACTGAAGTATGTGGTTAGGTGCAAGGGGGGTAGGTATGCCTCAGTGCTGCTTGAGACGGAAGCAGGTAGAATTACAGAAAGTACAGGGCAAAAAGGCTGGCGTGACCTTTTGAGAACCATGTGTAATGTTACACTATCAGACAGGAAAATAATGTGCACAGACAAATGGAAGAAGAATTTTAACATGGCATGTTTCTGAGGCAGTTGCCAAACAGGCTGAGTAAAATCTGCCCACAAAAAAGCATGAGATAATGTAGCCATAGGTTCGCCTGAATGACTGTATCACAATTAAATCATGATTATTTGAGAAGCATTACAGCAAAAGCAATATACCAAGAACTGCCTCAGTATAGCACGAGCTTGTTGCTAATACAGATCACATTCCAAATCCACTTCAGTCTGTGGCACACGGCCAGGTGGAAGAGTATCTGCTATGAGCTCATCGTCCTGGGGGAAAGGGGACGGGCTGCAGGAAGCCAACTACACTGAACAGCCAGCGCTGACTGGGTGAGCCTCCTTCTCACTCAGCCAGTGGCTCCCAGTGGCTTACGGTCAGCTACCATCTCTACACTGAGATGACTTTACAAAAGGGTCTTAATCAAAGGGTGTGCAATCACTTTCTGCTTCTAGCTTTCCTTCTCTTGTCTCTTTTTCTTTCTGGAATTAACTCTTCTGAGGCTACTCAGTACTTAAATCACCGATCACCCTACTCTCCTGCAAAGGCCATGATCATGGATTGTTTATTAATCTCAGAATCTCTAGAAGTGCTTCTAGAAATTAGGGGCACCTAATTCTTAACTTCCCAATGTTCTCCTCTTTCCACTCTTCTCAGTGCCTTCTGAACCCAAGAAATATACACCCCTCTACATCTCAGCACATAAACTGCACTGAGAAAAATGAGATACCTATTTATTTATCCTAGTCAGCTGCAAAGGAGCCTGTGTACAGGTTCAGTTTTCAGGGAGTTGCAACTGAGGAAGCCTTGTCATTTATACAGTTGTCTCCTCTTTTCTTCCACCTTCAACTTATCTGTCACTGACTATGTAGGTAAACATAACTAATTTCTTCCAGTTTACAGTGAAATCCACTTCATTTCAAAGTCTGGGGGTTATTTTATTTGTGATGTGCTGCAGAATATTGCACCATTGCTTACTGCAGTATTAATAATTCTTGTCCCCAGGCAGCATATCCTGAAAGATCTCTCCCACACCACATGGTTGCTGAGGAAATTGCAGTTATTTCAATGTGCAAAGCTTGGCATCTGGGTCCAGGAGCCTAATAACCAGAGGGTTAGCTCCTGCTGAATCCCCTGGGAGTCTTGAATAAACCTTTTAAAAGCTGAGACTATGCAATCAGTGAGTTGATATCTTGTGCTTAACCTGAGAAATACTTGCACAACATGAAATTTAGACAAATTCTCACACTACACCTGTGATCTTACATTTCATGGATTTCATTAAAATTTGGGGTTTAGACAAGTTCTTACTTTGTCTGGTTTTATGAAACTAATTGTGCTTTCAGCCACTGTCTGAACCTGTGTGAATGACACCCTGTTTTATCAACTGGAAGAATTCCTCCTTTGCTCTATCTGTCATTTTTGCTGATAGGTCCTTATGTGAGACACCTGCATGTGTCATCCTGCTTCTCCCACTCATACATAGATCTGTGATGAGAGGAGCAGGTAATAACACCATGGCCTCACATTTCTTGGCTAGGGTATAAAAGTTGGTTTCACCACTAGATACCAAAAAGATGTACCTATAATCCTTGAACAGCTACTGTTGTCTCTAGATCCTTGGGATTACTCATACTCTGTGTCTCACAGGACTTGAGCTAGAGAGGGGCAGCCAACCCTGGAGCCATTCTAGTTCTTTGCCCAAGGTGGATCAGCATTCCTGCTGACCTTAAATTATACCAAGTTTCAACAGCTGCTGTGCAGCTTTCCAAGCAGCAGGGAGCTGCTGCAGTGTTGCAGTCTTTTCCCATGATGTGCCTTCCATCCGGAAGCAGTCAAGAGACAAGACCGAGGTGAAACTACCTGTTACCAGCCACGCAGCAAACCGCGTACTCAGGGACAGAAGTGGCACCTGAAATTTAGTTTGTACTGGACCACATACAAAAAATTTCTGGTCTATTAAGCTATATCATTCCCTGTTCTTTGCCACCATTACTCACAAGTGACCTCACTGACCATCTAGAAAGAGTTCTGGGTCAGATGTAATTCTGCCCTGTTATTGTATTTTTTACATCATTACTTTTTTTTGGTTTTGTAATGTTGGTTGGGGTTTTTTTACCAACATGAATCCCCATGAGAAGCAGCAAAAAAGAAAGACAATACCAAACTGTGTTAGGGCAGGTCCTGTCAACATCATAATCCATCCCTGAGAAGTGCAACACCCACTTGCAGTACAGCATAGAAATACTTTTCTTTCATTATATCTGATTGTGTTTGCTCAATTAAATTAACGCACACAATAGTTCTGTCTAAATCAGAGCTTTCAGCTTTGTTTGCACAGGCAAAAGGAAACCTCAACCCTTTCAACACATCCAAGAACTAACCATTCAAGCAGAATGTCCCAAAAGCAAACATTCTCGAAAGGGAAACCAGAATTTAAAACCTGCTAAAACCTTCAAGTTTCGATGCAATCTGTTTTGTGGTCCCATTGTTTCAGCAGAAATTGCTCCAATATGCAGTCTAGACAGTAGCCTTGACAGACTTATCTTTTATTCATGGAAGACACGGAGAGAGCAGGAAGGAGAGATGATCTGGCTGTTGCAGATTTCATTGTACACCTACTCACTCCTTGCTGCTGTTTTGCTGACATCAGTGTGTTTTGTCCTTTTGCATCTATTATCCATCACCATATGTCCTCTGTTCACAAACATGATCCTCAGGGAATCAACTAGCAAAGCACTCTAAATATCAGATATTCAGATTTGCAAATGATCTGTCCCTTGCACCATACACACACTCACTATGTGCATGGCCCCACCACTGGACAGAAACAAGTTTTTACTCAAGTTTTAGACCTCTTTTCCACAGACTATGGGGACATGGGGCTTTGTGTCAGTCTAACTTTGTTTAATTTGAGCATTATGATGTCAGTCCTGCGCACTGCTGATGCAGACTGCACCCAGACAGCACAATTCAGAGGCTGAAAGTCTTCCACAGCCCTCTCCTTGTTGCTAGGCTGAGAAGGGGAGCGTCTTTTACACCCTACAGGCCATAGGAGGAAACTGAGGCCAAGCCATGCCCCAAAATCCTTCTGTCATCTCCTTCACTCCCCTACTGGCCAAGGACTAACTCCTCTGCAGAGGAAAGCTGAGGAGCAGCAAGAACAGGGCTCTGAGGTGAGCAGGGGGAACACACTGTGGTGATGCACCAGCAGCCTGCAGTTGTCCAAGTATCACATCCTCCTGTCTACTTCAAGCCACCCTTGCACAAGGCAGGAGGAAATGGAGGAAAAGCACAGAGATGCATTCTTCTGTGACTGTGGGCACATTTTCTACCTTAACAGGGTAGGAAGTTTGGAGGTGTTTCAAGTTTCCCCTGCTTTAACTGGATGCATCATGCACCCAGAATGTTCTCACTGGTCTGGTTCCTAGGCTTAAAAAATCCCAGTTCTGCTGGGTAGCCATGACTTCTAACAGAGAAGTGATATTTTTGAAACAGAAGGCAAGGAGATTCCAAGGGAAAAACAGGATGCCTGATTGTGCACCTCAGGGAGAGACTGAGTAATGCCCAATGGCAGTAAACCTCCACTCACTGCTGAGAGAGACAACTATGGACAAGGGTGGAAGGTAGGGAAATTACTGGAAACACCAAAGACAGTGGAATATAAATAATTTTGTATTCTTCCACTGTATGCCACACTAGAAATTATTTTCCAGTTGCTACATTTGCAGGCATTAGACAATCAAGAAATTCAACCTTCTCTCCCTTTTAACATCTTACGCTTTTGGCAGCTCACAGCAGTTCATTTGGCAGGTGCGTGCACCAAATGTGCCTTTCAGTCTTGTAACAGATGGAGTACATTACACACAGGACTGCATGCCTCACGTACAATATCTAACACTTAAACTAGGAAAGGACATCCAACAGATCCCACTGACCACAAAATTACTTCCATATCGCTGAAGGGAAGAATTTTATAAATGAGTTAGAAGCAAATATTCTCTCTCTGCATGGTAAATAAATGTGTTATGCCTGACTCCAAAGCCTTTGTTTTCATAGATGCAAACAATTTATTCTTGTCTTCACATTTTACTTTGGATATGTCCCACGTGAAATCTAAACCTAAATAAATAAATATCCTCTGATCTGTTTACATTTGTGGTATAATTCTTTCAGAAAGAATAAGTACCAGATCATTTTGCTAGATGTTTGGTTTTAGTGGCTTCTTTGTTATGTGGTTATAAATCCCAGAATAAAATATTAGCCACACAGAATTGTCAGGGACCATAGGCTTTTGATTAATTTACAGATTAAAATGTTTTACTCAATTCATAAATCAAGTCTAAAGGTACTTTAATTTCAAGTACCACTCACAGAAGATTTTCAGAAATTCTCCTAGTAGATTTTTGTTTCCTAAGTGCCTACAGCAGATAGGTTGATGGAGCTAAAAGAAGGGACCCTTTAAAACATGGCAGCTACCAGGTGCATGGAAAGAACAGCCAGAGGGCAGAATACAAAAAAAATAACAGAAGGACAAAATATTAAAATATAAACACTGAAGGGTTTATTATTTATATATTCAGAAACCGAAGGAGGGATTCACACAGTTGTGAATCACACAGCAAGTCAGAAACTATCAGTGAATGTTTAATACATATTAAATACTTGTGCTAAATTATACAGAACATTATATAACATATATTAAACACCCATGGGTGCTTTCTAAATTGCAGTGTGATTTGAGGTGAGACAGTCACTCCCTTCTTCGATTTCAGAATCTGTCGGATGGGGATAAAAATATTTCTTGATATCAGTGGGGATGTCCTGGTATTTGAACAGCAGCCATTCATGTGTTACAGTTTTTATCACTGAATTATAGATAGTGCTGTCAATACTTCAGCAACTCAAACACCAACACAAACCATGCACAGAAAATCCTATCCTTTTCACTACAGAGCTGTACTTAAGAAATAGACTGTGGGCCCATTTTCTCCTCTGTGATCAACTTTCTTTCATCTAGGGCAGGGTCAACTGTAGAGACAAAGAAATTAAGTGTACCATGGATGCTGCAGTGTTAGCTGCTGCTCAACATGACTTACTAGAAATCATGTGAGACTTCATTCCCTCCCCTTTTAAATGTGTGAAAGAGTTTAATTTCTGCAATTTTTTATACATGTATATATGACTAGCTGTTTATTGATATACATCCTGACATGAAGTAAGTCTGGTATAAAGCAAAACATAACACTTCATTTGTGGACATAGAATGCACTGTTTGGTCTGTCTGAAACCAACTATCTGCAGGACAAGTGCACATCCAATTAGACAGTAACTATACATATATGAACGGAATTGCAGTACAGAAAGGTTCAACAAAATAATTGACTGTATTTGTTCTCATTTTATGGAAGATAACAACATTAGGTCTTCTAGAAAACCTCCAGAGCCAAATACTTTTCTTCAAAAAATTAATTTCCTGCTATCACAGAAACAAGTTTTAAACTGAGCAAAGCAGAGGAGCAAAGTTAACGTTGACTGAATTCTTACATTCCAAAAACTTATCCAGACCATGGAGACAAGATAACAGACAGGGGTAAAGAACAATTCTTAATTCATGGAAAGAGAGTAAGAATTTACAAAGAGGAATACTCCTGTATTCAGCCAAGCCTTATCTCTTTGCTCCACGTACAGATGGATTTTATTGTGGCAGAGACAAGAGCCAATAAAGCAAGTTCACAAATTTCTGTACAACACAAAACAATGCTGTTTACAACAGCAGTATGTAGAAACAAACAATTTCAGGCATAAAAAGTCAATCTTGCTTGAGAATTCAGTTGCACCTATAAAAAAAATTAAAACAGAGAAGGCAAATAAGAGGAATAAAAAGTACACCAGACTGGCTGTGACCAGTCCAAGCCTTCTCCTCTCACACAAGCACATGTGAATCTTCTTGGTTCTGCTGTGCTATAGAATCTAGACAAAGGAAGTATTGTACCCCACAGACCGAGACTGCTCTCCAGGACAGGGCTCTTGACTGTAGAGCAGCATTGGTAAAGTGCTGGGTACTGGGGCCTCATGGGGCTTTTATAATGTTAATAATGATCATATGGACAAAGGCACTGATGACAACACACTCTGCAGAGACAGAGCTGTGCTACCAGCAAAAATGCTGCACTAGATAAATTATCAAGCCTGGGTTGCCTGAGTTCTTTGCTTCAACAGGGGCATCTGCATTCATATATTAAGTTTATCTGACCTTCGTTCACTATTTATGTGCAAGATATCAGTCAGTTTAAGCAATGCCCCACTGTGCTCTGAGGTGAGCTAAGCATACTGATTTCCTTAGATCTAACTCCCAAAATAAAAGGATAAATATGTGCAATATAGAGAGAGAGAGGTGTAGGGCTTGTTTGCACAGCTCAGGACTTGCTCTGCCTAAAACCAGGACTTGGCAAGCCGTAAGGCAGGTCATCTCAAGAACCCATGGGACACTGTGTTGTGCATGTGCTGTGCTAAACACTCTGACTCATGGATATTGTCAATGTTAGATGACAAATGTCACAGCTTAAAAAGTGATGACTCTCTGCTGTCACCAAGCAATAGTGGCAAAAAAGGCAGTGTGTCCCGCTTCAGCAGCAGCAGTTCACATCCAGAACTTTGATTTGATCTGGTAAGAATTTGGGGTGCTAACAGCTGCAGTACAGAACAACCTCCTACAAGATTTCTGATGGAAACTGCTGCATCTAGGACAGCTAAAACCAAAAGGGAGCCTGAGTAAGAGCTCAGATAGACATATTCCTACTGTTGGACCTATCTTAGAATACCTCGGGGGCGGGTTTGCAGGCAAATATCTAAATATCCCCTACATTATCTCAAAGAAATGTACACATAATAAAGGACATCTTTCCAACATCTACGCTCCTGACTTTTGTTTCTAGTACACTGACCACAAACCTACAGTGTGGATTTGCTCTGTGATTATTACTGGGATATAGACTGAAATGACTCTTGAAAGAGCAAGCATCTTAAAAAAAACCACCACACCAAAAGCAAATCAAAACAGCAGCAAAATCAAACACAACATCAACAAAACAGCATTGGCTTTAGTCAATTTTTACTCATAGTCATCAAATCTGTGTAAAAATAGTAATTAGATTGCTATACAGCAGGCATGAATACAGTATAAATATTTTGGTTTATGTATTGTGAGGGTCTCAACCATCACTCAGAAAGAAGATTATTAAGACAATAAAAATATATCAGTATTTTGGTTTGTATTAATCCTGAAGGCCTCTGCTAAAACTTTGTACAACAGTAAGGCAACCACAAGTTTGAACTAGATCACATCAAATGACACCTGCTTTCTTTACAGTCTGTATTTCATTCTTTTTTTCTCTCCCTTCCATTTGATTTAAAGCACATTTTTAATACAGGCTCCATCAGTGCCGCATTCTCAAAGAACATTTCCCATGATACAGAAGGTTTCCACATGGGTAAAAAGGTAATGAAAAAATCATTTATTTCCAGTTTTGGTGAAATTCACAAAAACCTGTGTAGTGGCTATGCAGGTTTGTAAAAACAAATCATTTGAATTCTCCAGGTCCTAGACAGATTATGTCTTGGCAGGCTTCCACTTCATCTCTCCAGATATTTCATAGAATTTGTATGACTTTCTCACAGCTAAACTTGGTGCAGTTGAGAACTGTTATTCCACTGCAACTTTGCTTCATCATCCTCTATCTGCTCAGCCACCTCATCTGGTGTGGGTAGGGATTTTAAGACCAAGTGCAGCTGTTTCAACAGGTGATCACTGCAGCTCACAAACCTGAATACGAGTTGAATGTGGATCAAATTTTATATTGCTGCTGGGATGGGCTGGAAACAGCAGTGGCTAAAGTTGCTTCACTGGTCATCATCCAGATGTTTGCCATAAAGGTGGTGATCGCCAGGAGGGGAAACCTGGGAAAAAGAGGATGACAATATGACTTCAACACTGGGACTCCCACTTGCTGCTCCAGCCCTCCCATAAAAAATTCACCTATTCAATTGAATTCCACTCCCACTTAGCAATAATACCTTTTCACATTTTTATGCTTCTTTATCTTGTTAAAAACACATTAGCTAGTTTCCCAGTTGGTTGAGAGAATCATATTGCTGCAATAGCCAAGGCAGCTCCTTCCCATCTAAGTCTGTTCATGGTCCTAGGACACAGATTTTGAGTTTAGACCTCTCTGTTGTTATCCACATCTTACTCACCTTATTGTACTGCAGTGTGATCTTAATGAGGTTTCCTCTTCCAGACTTGAAAAGGTGACAATAGATTTGATTTTCAATCATACCACTTCCTGAGAGTGTGTGCTTACTGACACTCTTTGACCTTAGTAAGTTGCCTGTTGGATGCTAGGTGACTTTTAACATCATAAGCTCGGATCTGAATAGAGTTGCCCGTTTGGAAAAATGACTCTTTCCTCATGGGATAGTGTTAATGCATCTGCCAAAGGTGCTGGTCCACCTGGAACTCTGAAAAATAAAAGAAAGGGACTGGTGGCAGGCATTTTCTTGTACGGCCTAAGCTCCAGGACATCTTCATCTTTCAATAAAACCTGCCTGGGATTTTTTAGACCAATGCAATGGGTATTGTTAGACACTGAATTAAATCTCATTGAACCTGGTTCAGACATCTCCCCTCACTGAAGAGGCAAAGGAATTCAGTTGCTATAGGTAAAAGGGATTTTATATGGTTTTATTTGAAGTTTGAATGGATGCTGGGCACTTAAGTTAGAAAAAGAGTGAGATGGTGAGAGAGAAAGACAAAAAAAATCAGATTTGCTTGGGCATAGAAAGAGCTACAAAACCAGAGTTAGTCCCAAACAAAAAGACCATGAGGAGGATATTATTTGTATGAGGAGGATATTATTTGATTACTCCTCCGCTCAAAAAGAATCCAAATTTTCTGTATTATTGCAAACAAACAAACCAGAACAAACTACCTCAGCTCACTCCTTGGTCTCTTTTCCTCACTGGAATATCCTTAAAAGCCCCAAACGTTTGCTAGTCACTTGGACCAAAAGGAAGGCAATTATCTGTGCTAGGTCTTTCTGGAAGAAAGAGGATTTGTGTGGGTAGATCTATTCCCTGCTGTTCTACATTTGTTCGTGTTTCTGATGGGTGTATTATGGTTAATTAAGCTTTACATAATTTGTTATTTAAATAATTGCTAAATTATTTAATTCTCAAGTAATTGTAGGGTCTAGATCTGGAAACGGATAGAAAAAAGAAACAGCATAGTTGCCCATGGAACAGGTGTTTTACTTTTCTCCCATTCTCTTTCTCTTTTTCTCCACCTCTCAGGAGATGGGTGGCATTCTATAACTTAACCCCACTCATACCTTTTCTTGAATTATCTGACTTTTCCATCTCTCTTACTATAACCAACACCTAATCATTACTTGGAAACAGCTGGAAGCTTTTTACAAAAGAAAAGCAGGGAAGAAATGAACAAGACAGCATGTTTTATAGTCCATCCAAAAGACCAAAAGCTTTCTCTCTTCAACACACCTCCACATGAGACTGTGCTGTAAATAAATTCAAGGTCCAAATTCAAAGAAAATATAAATCAAACATAATTAAAAGAACTTTACAGAAAAAGCTTGAAAGTTATTTTGCATTGCCCATTATTGACTCCTACCTGACCTGTTTGAAACTAAACATCTTTGTTTAAAAATAAATACAATTGTCATTATCAGAATGATCCTTTGATTCCTTTCCATCGATCTTATCTCCGCACATGGTGGGTTGGCCACCTGTTCAGTGTCACCAAAAGAGCCTTTTCCTTTCTTACAGGAGGGGAAAGCCAAGGATATAATTACTCTAGATGGGGCATGGAACACAATTGTCTTACACTTTCCAGCTTTTATTTTTCATGATAAACTTTCTTCTCTGTATCTTACTTTCCTGGGTAATTTCATGGTTTCTGCACTTGAAGGGGGAAATGAAACTAGAATTCCATCACAGGTGTTGTTGACTGATAAAGATAGAGAATGAAGTCTATTTTTAGAGCTAGCTAACTAATAAGTTTAATTGTTTATCCCTAATGGTCACGGACTCAGATGTTGTGATAATTGCAATGGATGATCTGAAATGCAAATAACAGATGACAAGACATAAAATGTTACACTGATGTACTTAAAATTTTACTTCAATATATTCTATCTACTTATAGAAAAAAGAAAAATAGCTTTTCTTCAAAAACATCCATTATTGATGGAATTAGGTTTTACCCAAAGTATCACTTAAATCACTTGATCTTTACCACTAACAAATACAAGAAAAAGACTTTAAAAACACAAAATCCATAGAAAGTGAATAGCACTTGGGAATTTTTTTATATGTCCCTCTTCTCAGTTCACATTTGTCCTCTATTCAAGTGGAATCCCTTAAGTTGTCCCTGCATGTTGTCTGGTCCAAGTTCTTACCCAAAGAAGGTCTCCAAGGAACCTCCGAGTTGAATTAGGTTGCTCAGTGTCTGGCCTACAATGAGAAATCTCCAGGGGTCAACATTCAACATCTTCATGGGGCACCTGTGCCAGTATTTAATTACTCCCACAATTAACAGCTTTTTGCCTTATATCTACTTAGAATCTCTTCTGCTGCAAGTTGGGACTCTTCATTTTTGTCCTTCAAGCTCACATCCCTGGGAGCAGTGGGGTTTCATCTTGTAAACAGCCTTCATTTTACAGCTGAAGAATTAAGTCTTCTGAAAATTGAGCCAAACAAACCCCTCATCCTCAGTCAGAATATGTTATGTGCTCAAAGCACCTACTGCTGACCTCGCCTGCTCACTCACCTGAGTGAAAGGCAAGAACTTTTCTGTACTGGGGTTCCAAAATGGGATACAGTACTCCAGCTGTGGCCTCACAAGTGCATAAAGTGAATAATCACTGGAAGATGAATTCTGGCTAATGAAGCCCATCTTTCATACACAATGTCCATCATACTCACCATGCTGCTAGTACTTAATACTTGTCTCTGTAGGCACACAGGTTCCAAACAGGCCAAAACCTTGGTTTTGTGTACAGCCCAGTTGAAATAAAATCTATGCTATCACTCCTTTAAAAAGATTATTAAACAAATGTTAAATATAATACCTCTACAGAGGTTGTCTGATGAGCAGAATAAATGTAGATGTCCAAATCTAATATCACAAACACTTAAGCCATGAAACATGGAAGTCTTGTTATTTCAAAAGGGCCTTCTAACCTCAAGCCTCCAACCCCTCACAGCATGCGTAAAACAGTGGTTAGTTCCAAAATAGCCTCAAGTTAGAAACTAGATCAAGCACTGGACTTCACACTAGTTTAAGGATGATGTTTTGCTACTGTTACTCTGAAATGCTATTTTTCTCTGAACAAACACTAGTAAATTGACAATGATTTTTGCTAGCAGTTTGGAAGGTGTAGTACACCATGGAACACTTCTTTTGGTCTGCTCAGGTGACTGTACATATGGCTCACTATGGTAATTTCTTTCTTTTATAAGAAGAACTGGAGTCCTATTGAGTACTCCTATGTACAGAAAACAAAGTATTTATTTCAAGATATTTCATAAAGTTGTTCCCTTCTTGCCCAAATAAGTTCTACAAGTAACTAAGAAACAGTGGAGAACTAATTCTTCCTTTCTTCCTTACAAGTGCACTGGAATCTTCTTACTAAACAGAGTTTTTATGTAGCTTATTTAAACATGTTGCTAGTCTTCTAAACAAGTAAAGCAAAGCCTCCGAAGAAGGTAATTTTCTTTAACTTGTTTTACACTACCTTTTCTTAAGCAGAAACTACTTGTCTTCTAAGCAAGTTTTCTTAAACATCAGGTTCTGAAAAAGGAAAATTATTTATTTTGTTTGTGCTCTGAGAGTTTTCAAGATCTGAAATGCTGTCTGAATGAGATCTTTTCCAGACAATGTTTTTTCAAAGTCTGTCTAAGCACAAATAGTGATTTTGACACAGCTTACAATAAGGTAGAGATTGAACTAGTAGTTTCACAGATCACCTGCCAGAGGATTAGAGAGAATCAATAAGCAATTACTTGTATGATTCTGAAGTCAAGCCAGATCTTGCTGTGGTAAGAAAGCACATCCACAAAATGAGGGATAGACAAGATTTTTACATAAGAAGGCAAGTTCTATTCATGTTTATATCAACAGAAACTACACGATTATTTGTCTTGATCTTGGAGCAGGAAAAAAGTGAACATACAGTTCACTATGGTTCATCTAGGCAGATAAAGCCTGTACCACTGAAAGTCGTATCAGGGAGAGAAAAGACAGTCCCTGTCATTAACTTTTGCTTATCAATCAGCATCTCCATTTCCATCTCTTGAAGTTCAATTCTTCAAGCATGATGCTGTTAGCCCTGCAACCACATGTCCAAAAATGCTAGTCAGTGTCATACCTTCAAAAAATGTTAAGAGACATACTTCATTGAGAAAAAAAAAACCAAAACAAAACAACAACAAAATCACAAGGCTTTTACTAGTATACATTAGTAAATTTGTATATAAAGTTGCAGCTCTGTTAGGAAAATCTTTTTACTCAGCTAAACTCATGAACACTATATTGGCAAAATCTTTCCATTGGACATGAGTCCTACTTCCAGAATGCCTTATACAGGAGGGGAGCTGTTAAAACCAACCCATCTCCCAGGAGTTTGAAACTGCTGAAAAGGCAGTCAGGCTACTGGTGGCCAGGGCCACCCAGCTACTTGTCAGCCACACTTCTTCAGAGCAGCATTAATTAACACCACACTAAACACCAGTGACTTGGTAAACTCGATGTCAACATCAAGGAACAGCCCTAGTGGAAAAACATTTCAAAAATTCATGTAAATTAGAACAGCAAATACAGAGGAAGAAAAAACAGTATCGATTGGCGGGTAAATGAGCACAAAGTCACATAAAAAGTCAGAACACAGAGGCGACTGCAGAGACCTGTGGAGAAGAAACACGAATTTTTCCATTCTTAAATGTAACTTGCCCATGAGAACAGTTCAGTTTGAAGAAATTCATTTGGAGAAGCTCAGCAGCCTAGATTAAAACTGTGAATTCACAAGAAATTTAGTTTCCATGAGGGCCAGTCCAGTATATTTAACACTTACTAACTGTTAGGAAAAAAAAAAGTCAAAAATTTTAAATATAACATTAAGCAAATTACTGTGGATATCATGAAAACAGACTACAAAACCAAGCAACCTGAATTACTCACATTTCATCAATTTACAAAAAATACCTGGCTGTATTTCAGCTTCAGTCTTTATAAAAACAGCCACCTGCACACCTACATGTTCATATAAAAGAACAATTTTTACTCCTACCTGAAAAAAAATGTATCAACAAAATATACTGTAAAAATTGGCTACAATTTTTAAGTAGACTACAGAAAAAACAAATCCTAACTTAATGACTATTCCCAAATGTACAGTATTCTACATGACAAAATTTCTCATGACAGAAATGTATTTCACTGTATAGATCCTGTTTGAAGCACTAAGGTCATATATTGTCATATAAATTGCTTCCTAATTAATCAATCAGCCTGGGGAAAAGTTCTCCAAGAAAGCTTGCTACAGTATGCCCAACTGACAAATTCAATCACTTTTGTCTTTTTATATTCAACAACTATTATAATAAATGCATGCACAGACAGGAATGTCTCCGTGAAGATGGTCTGTTAAGTGAATATCCAAAAATTGGAAGTATTCAGATCAAAAATATGAACTTAAGAAAAAAAGGATATTTTGAAAGGGAAACATACCTGATGCATAGGGAACAGTAACACACCTTATCATGTGACTACTTTTTTCAACCAAAACTAATAAACCTTTTCAATGTCATATATTAAATATGTGCAAAGAAACACTCAGAAATTACATTAGTAGAAATTGCTTAGCAACTTATTTCAAATAACAGAAAAATACAAGGAAACTGTAAGTAATTCACACTTAATTAACAGCAAGAGAACATATTCATTGAATAAAGGATTTGAATAAAATTATTGTCTTGCATCTCACAGTTCAAGTTTCCATGACAACTTTTCTTTACTCATGAATAGCAGGTTTGAAGTAGTACCAAAGTATGATTCAGATGTACTCTACATTTTATTTGAGCTTATCAAGCAATATCCCTAGTAAAGAGAAGAGAAAATACATGCTTTTTACATTCATTTTACAAAATACCTGAGTGTGCATTACAAAAGACTCCACAATGGTGGAGTGATGGTAATTATTTTAATTTAAACTCCTGACTGCTAGCAATAGTGGCACATACTGAAAGCCTATGCTTACAAAACATTACATTACTGTAAATGAGGCTAGTCAAATTTATTTCAAATATGAACAAATTTTGCTTGCAACTGAAGTGTCTCCATGTTTAGTAGATTTAATCATGAAAATTGCAGAGGAACTCAAGCTCCTGTTAACTTCAAAGTATCACTATCTGAATGACCAGCAGCAGAAAGAGCAAGTTTCTCATGAGAGTGGAGTGTTAAATGGAAAGGAAAATATTTATGGTGAAGTACCTTCCAGTGACTGTGATCTCATCACATGGAAACTAATTTAAATAAAATTATGGTTTGGGGATACCTTTGTATTCAAAAATACCCCAACTTTTGAGGATGACAAGATTAAAAGAAATGAAGCAAGGAGCATTACCACATAAAGAAATGAGCTGGATTTCTTTTTCAGGATAAATTCTTCTTACACAAGCTCCATTTTCTAGGTTCATCAATTTGAAAACCTCCATAGAATTAATAGGGCAGGTTTAAAAGACAGCATTTGCAATCACCACAAAAGAAGTATTCAGCTTTTCCCAAAGGACACATATCTTTTTCTACTGCTTCAAGGAGCTCTGGAGACAGGTGCAGAGACACGAGCTTGCTCAGCACAGCTTATTAACTCAGGCTCAGAGTCATGGTAATGAAGCGGTATGATCTGCAGGCCAAAGCTGCCCCAGTTCCAGGCAACTTTAGAGGAAATGTATTCACTTTTTTCCTGTCTGTCCGTAAAAATGGCACTCTCAGCCAGTATTTCATCTTCAGGGCTTCATTCTGCTTGTTGCCAATTTTTGAAGCTCAGCATGAGCTTTAGAGCTGCCCATATTTAAGCATCAGCTACATCAAATCCCAGGAATAGAGCTCTTCATCTGAGTTTACTGAGTTCACATTTGAAAAGACTGGCCATGGTCACTGGTTTTCAATCTGAGGTTTCATGCATTATTTCTAACTATGAAAACCAGGCCTAGTCTCAACAGGCTATGGCTAAGAATAAAAGGCACGTCTACCAGAGTGCTTTTTAGAGGCTCTGCAAGGTGAAGAACATTGGCAGCTCCTCCCAGAAAAGTACTCTGTTCACTGCCCTGGAGCATCACTCCACATCTCCCACTGATTGTACTGAGACTTCTCATCCCGCTAAGTTACTGATAATACAGCTCATGTGCGAATATTTCTGCCCTCTATTTGTCAGTAACATTTTCCTCTCTGACAAAGGTCTTGTGCATAGCCCTGCTCCTTTGCTTTCTGTACCTGCATAGGCAATCTGCTTTCTGTCACCTTGTGTAGACGCTGAAAAGCTTTGGCAGAGAAATTTTTCAGCTTTCTGCAGCATTGTGTGAGAGCTCAGTGTTTCTCATGAAAGCTGTGAAAACACTGCTACGGGTTTTTTGTTAACTGAGTTTTACCTGTGCACCTGGGATCTGTTTTTCAGAGTTGTTATTGTACACAGTGAAATAATATTTTGAAGTAGGTGTTGTGAGCTTTGGCCAACAGGACAGGGGGTGGCTGGTCCAAGATCCAATAACCTCCTGTCATCTTTGGGAACCAAGTTATATAAACCCAATTATAATTAATTAAATAACTACTTTCTTCCTGAACTTGGATTGTGTCATTACTCGCCATTCTCGGTATACAGCGACAACCTTGTGCTAATAATATTTACTCACAAAAGACTGGCACCAGGAACTACTTCAATCTGTTGCAGAGAAATGCTGATTTCAAGTGTTTCAGAGTGTTTGCCTGAGGAATTCATTTGACCATTGCTTGTCACTTACTTGTGAAATAATACATCTTTAAGTACACTTAACCAGCTTCTGTCATTATCTTTTGTCCTTCTCCCAGAGATGTTAAGATGCTAGAATCTAAGATAAAAAAGTATATTTGTCACATCACATTTGCACCACAGAAGGACTTTGCTTGATAGTCTATACACAGGATTCCTCAAGTGATGTTTAGAATGGCTGATTCATTCACATGAGTCAAAGTCACAAGAGTTAGATGAAACCCCAATTCAGAACTCTGTTGATGGATCTCAACAAAAGAAAACAGTATGAAGAAAACACGAAGGGCAGTTGAGTCCTGAACAGCCAGTTCTAGTATTTTAAAGGCAAGCCCAGTTGTTAGTTGTTCTTCTATCGCATACACAGTTTTATCAATGGTCATTTCTGGGGAAAGAATGAAAAAGGTATAAGGAATACTACTAAATATTTCTAAAAAAACACCAGCTGAGGTCTTATGTAATTCCTCATGTCATCTTACTTCTATATACTACACGTACCATATGTATAAAAATAGGAATTGTGAACACTAAAATATCACAATGCTGTATAGCATCTGCAATTCTTTTCTCTTACAGCTTTTTTCCTTCTGCATCATGTATTCAAATCACTGTACTAGAGAAATTGTAAAGCCATCAATAAATTATATAAGCTACCTTTTCTAAAAATGCTATGGATTTGATATTTTTAGTTTTTTAAAATATTGCAGTTGTCAAATATACTAAACATTGCAGTCTCAAGGCAAATCTTTGCATAAAAAATCCAAAGCTAGAACAAATACTGGATTAAATTACATTAATAAAGGATCATGAATATAGGCTATTTTTGAGCAAAAAGGCTCCTACATAACTAATTTTTAGAAAAGTGAAGGAAACATTTTCTTGTCATGCTCTCTTTTTCCTGTAATCATTTGTTGTGTTTGGAGGTTTCAAAATCTGGAATAAATCTCATAGGTGATAAATTAATAGGAACTGCACACTATCATGATCACAGTCACCAGATGAAGTGTAGGGGGTCAGACAGACTACTAATCCTGCATTCACATAAATATGTATGTAGGAGACATGGAACGGAGCATGGGCCAGTCTCTCTATTTAGGTTTTACCTGAAAAACACCTCAGTATTGCAGCACCATACAAGCATGACAGGTCCAAACAAGAATGATAGTCTCTTTTCCACAACATAATGGTCCATATGTATTTTATGGAATTACACATCTTTATTAAAAAAATTCCAAGGATGTGCTTACCAATATTACAAATCCAGGGAATTACAAGTATACTTGTAATATTCATTACCTGTATGTGCCTTCTTTTACCACAGACCTAAACCTACTTCCTGCAAGCGACCTTTTCTATCAAGACCTTAATGAAATAAACACATGGTGACTATCTTCCTTCAAACAAAGACTTGATTTCGGTGTCCTATCTATACAGCAAAGCACACAAACAACTAAACTTCAGTGAACAGTCCCAGTAGCTCCATTTTTTGAAAATAATTCCATGAACCACAGTGAACTGTGGCAAAAAAGTCATCAAGCCTTGGCATCATCACTGTTTGGAAATCTTGTCTAAATAGAGGCTGTCTTCAGCATGAAAGTGAAGGGGTCTGGCTCGGCACATTTTTAGTTTTATTTTCTTCCACTCTGATTACATTAAAACAAACATTACATTAAAACAAAACAAAATAAAATCATTTCACAAGCTGCTTTAAAAATATATTCAAAGCTGTAGGTGTTTGCATAGAGATAAAAACAAAAAGGAGGAAGAATCTCAGTCTTAAGGATTCCTCCTCTTATGGGAAAAACTCCATTACTCCTCCACCCTATGAACCTGCCCAAATATATATATATTAATATAATGCCCTCCATATCATCTTCAGCATCTCTACCATCTGTTAGCCTATATGACCAAGAAGGTACTTCTCCAGTAAAATTAATTTCATAGAGTTGTGTCTTTTTCTTCTCAGATCACAGCTCCATTTGTGAAGTTGCACAATGCTTCACTTAAATCAAAACACACCATGATGGAATGACATTGCATAAAAAGGCACATGCAAGAACACCATTTTGTGATGCAAAAATACAGTTTGGTTTATGATACAGCATAGTAAGTGTTTCTGAAATTCTCCCAGATCGTTTCAGAGCAAGCAAAAATGTGTGTCCAAGTTTTCAATAAACTTGAACCAGTACATGTCAGTCCTTCTCATATACTCATTCTCATCTTATTATGGTATATATGAGCTTCTGTTTAGTATTACAAATCAAGATGATTTTCCATTCTGGCATAGTATGTTACTGCCAAGAATGAGTCACCTTAATCACATGGAATTTTAAGTGGCTAGTCCTTGCTTTTTCAGCTGAATAAATTTAGTTTTCTGCAATCCTAACCTGCTGTGGCCCCTATTTAAAATAACTGTTTATCTTTCTTGGTTCAGATAATTATAATAAACAAATACCTAGTTTCTGAGCTGACTTAACATTTGTGCAAATCTGCAGCTTTGAATCTGAGTTCAGTGGAGTTATTCCATAGGCAGAGTGACATAAGTTTAAAAATATTCCTCAACTAGAAACAGTGCTTTCTCTGACTTCTTTTTAACCTAGGCCTAAAATACAGCTGTCCCTCTAAAATTCCTCGAGTTATGGCTTCAGCGTTAGCTCAGATGCATTGCTCTACAAAAACAAACCAAGCCAAACCAACCAACCAAGCAAACACAAACAACAACACTCAGAGAGAGAGAGAGGAAAGATGCTCAAAATCTAATAAAATTATGTCCTGGCACTATCTGTTTTCAAGTGCATTTTTCTGGAGATGGTCAGAAAACAGATTTTTGCCTGCATTATGCAATCACTCTAGCAGTCACATAGCTTATATTTCTTCTTTAGAAGCTGCTTTATTCTTTACTTTAAAACCCATATTTGACTATTTAATTTTTCTTTCAGTAACAAACTTGTCTTATATCTGAGTGCTTTTCACTCACAAGCAAACTGGAATCTGCTTTTGCTTCCAATTGTTAAACAGCTATGTAACAGCAATATAAAGGATGTAAAAGTAAGTGGACACATTTTCAGTTTACCTTTAAAATCCAGTATCTCTCTGTTTTCAAATCACTTACTTTCTTAGGCCCAGATCTTGTATTTCTATGCATTTAACCTTAAGCGTATAATTAATGGTACTCTTACCCTGCAGGAATTCAGGTACTCTGATAACACTGTTTTCACTAGCTCTTCACTACAGATCAGGTTTTCAGAAAACAAGTCCTCAAAGTAAGAAATGAAAATTTTAAGGATTTTATTCACATCTAGGACAGTAGGGCTCCATTCTTTCTGAGTCTACTGAGTGGTCTTCTGAGCACTACTGGAAATGAAGAGGTATATACTGGGAATTATGAAAAAAGTCTAGACTTAACAAGTGATTGCAATTTGGACCCTGCATGTTACTTGGTTTATCTTTAAAGAATGAAAAAGGAGATTAGATTTAAAAATAGGAAATGCTTTCCATTAGCAATTTAGGATTTGGAAAAGCATCTCCAGCATGAGCATTACGCTGTGCCAGAGAACATGTTTGGCTAGGCTTCAGCATCAATGCTTATCAATTTGCAGGGCCCACACGCACACTCTGATGCCTCCCTTCCAAGGGCAAGTGAGTTATCTAATACTCACTTTTGGGGCTGTGTGCAGTGGGCAGTGGCATCTCTACCCTGCTGTCTAAGTTTTCCTGGAGGTGACCAAGGCAGGCTTTCCAGGGGTAACTGCAATTGCAGCAGTGTGGAGTACTGTTCAGTCTGTCCCACAAATAAACCCTTGTGCAGCAGGGTTCTGCAACGCTGCACACTGCTAAAGCCACATTACTGTTCATGCTTGAATGGCCCCATTTAACAACACCTTGCAGGTGTCTGCTTGACTGAAGGTCATACCTTCCTCTACATGTGTATGGAAGTAGAAAGCCAAGACTCCCACCCAACCTCCTATTCCCCTATAACTCTAAAGAAAGTTCTAGTGTGTTATGATTGAATATTATTAATTGTTCTGTTTTAATGTTCTCTAATGTTCCCCATTGTAGGTCTGACCAGCCCCATAAACCATCAATCCTGAGGAAAGATCCTATTTTACATTTCTCATTGGATCAATTTCTGGTTTGAAAATACTGATTTTCTCATTATCTGAAAGTGTAAGTACTACCGGCTGTTCTGTGGGTAGCAGAACTAAGAAGCAGGCTTCTTAGGGTTGTGTCCTTTGTTCTCAACCTTCAGACAACACCCGCACAAAGGCAAGAAATAGAACATGCAGATGCTAACATCCAGCTGCCAGCTGGTTAATGTGCTGCCAAACACAACAGCTAACACCTGAGTTGTCTGTGGTATTTCTTTCAGTGACAGCTTTTGCTTACAAAAAGTCAGTAGTTTTCACTAGATCTATAGGAGGAAAGTTTCTTTAAAAATTTTTATTTTAAGCATAAAATCTGTAATACTAACCAGGACTGAAGAAAATATACCATAGGCACAATAATATCCATTCTCTGTGTTAGCTATGCCCGTGTTCCAGCTGTTTGATTGCTTGAGCACCAGTTACCTATCGTCTGCTTCTGGGTTGCAAACACTTCATGGAATACAGGACTACCAATTAGTGTTTACCACATACTAGCACACACAGACAGAGGTTTCAAGCCATGTTGTCTTTATAATCTCTTCCTGACATAAACAGAGAAACCTAAAGATTTTTTGTTATCTCCAGACTTTCTGCTTCCTATTCATTAGAGAGAGAAGCACAGCACACTACATTTGATAGTTTGGGGTTTTTTAAGTAATTGAGTAATAATAGACTATCTTCCTTATCACCATATGCCAAGGAAGGTCCCTATGAAGAACTAGAGTGACAGCTTTCTGAGAATCAGACCATTACACATTTGAAAGGTATACAGATCTATTCTCCTGGCTACCTATGTTCCTACCCATCTGTTGCAGTGGCAAGGTGCCTGCTTATGGACAGACATGTCCATTTCAATAAAGCAAAAATAACAATTGTTAAGAACAAAAAGCTTCCAGGTGATGTAAGACTTCCAGCACTCGTACTTCCACAAGGAATCCCTCCTCAGTTGCAGCAATACCATATGCTCCTCTCACACCGCTCCTAGTGACACGTGTGCCAAACTCTGGTAGTAGGAAGAAAGGAGACCATGGGTTCGCACCTGCCAGGATGACAGACTGAATACAGCAGGAGGAACCTGAGAAGTATGCTAAGGCAACATGTGGTGTTCAAACATGTCACAAAGAAGCACAACTGGCATCTGTGGCTGTTAAAAGCGTTCACAGCTGAAGTGTGTCAGTTGTAACTAAGACACTCCAATTTGTATTCTCTACCTCCATATTAAAGCAAAAACCTTTTTTTTTTTTTTTTTAACTGATATAGTGATGTCTCTTAGGCAGGTCTTTTGGGCATTCTGCATTTGTTATTCTTCTGGAACCTTCATATCAGTATGTTCAAATAAAATGAAGCAATTTCTGACAAGCTTGAATTTAGCATGGGATGTGAAAGTCAAGGTAAGTTAATTCCTGTTTGCATATGATTGTGAGAACATTCAGCAGGAACAGGGAAACCCATTGTTTTCAAAGGACATACAAAAGCTGGCATTCAGTAAGCAACTTCATGAAGAACATACAAAAAGAAGACTCAGTGTATGCCTTTTAGATGAGTGAACTCTAAGGTTAATAGGAGGAAAAGCTGGTTAATGCTTGTTTATCCTATCCTCCTGAATCTAGTGAGCAGATCTGTTGAGAAACAAAAGCCTTTCCTGTAGTCACTTCCTGACACAGAGAAGAGTTTTTAAGTTCTAAGTAAATGAAATTTTGGACAAAATAGTACTGGTTGCCAGTCTAAAGGCAAACTTCCAGAGCAGCTGCATGTATTCTGGATTTTAACTAGTTGAGACGGTTAACACTAGGGAATTATAAGTTGAATTTGGAAATCTGCATTTATTCCAGGCATCTAAATGACAAATTTGAATCCAACCAGGTAGCAACAGAGTCTTCCATTTAGAAGTCTGAGTGAAACAGCAAGTAAATATTGGTGCGCAAAGCCAGCACTACACAGCAATAAATAGACAATGAGCACAGTGAAATAGTGACATCTATGTTTGAAAACTGTTTCCAAATGGATATCAGGATGCTCTGAGAGGCTTCCAACTTCATGCCCATATCGGTCATATGTACAGGTATATTGCAGTGCGGAACCAGGACTTGGCTGCTCTGGGATAAGATCCATAGAGGAATATAAGCTTCAAAATCCTGAGTGTACTACAGTGATGCCATGTTGCCTTGGCTCTGAAGTCTATATCTCTCTGGCCTGAAAAGGGAGAGTTCAATATTTCAGAACAAGCATCAGAAAAAAACCCCAGCATTCTGAGCAAGGGCTACCTATAAGGGTCAATAGAAAGCCTACTACCAAAGACTTACTCTACCCTTTTCATAGTTTGGCATTGCATTTACCCCAGTGAGAAGGCAGTCTGCAAGGAGGAACAGGTATGTGAGGTATCCAGCGCCTCAGCGGGCTCAGCCTGGTCTGCAATCAATGTGCATGCCTGCCATTGCAGCTGGGTATGTCCTCAGAGGACCCCGAACACAAACTTCTCCTATGGGATAGACACCTGTGACCAGCAGCTCTTCCAGACTAAGTGAAAGCCAACAGCTCTCAAAGAGAAGTGAAAATTTGTACCACATTTTCATGGTGAATAAAGCTATGGGGCTTTTCTTATGCATGGGACAAGAACTGAAAACCTATTCGTGTTGCAGTACAAATGAATACCACAGTGTATAATTTATCATTTATAATTCATCGCTCATAATTGCTCATAGAGAATGGGACAAATATTGTAGATTAATACTGACATTTTTCATACTGCAGCCTGAAAGGATCTTCTACTCTGCAATTTCCTAATTAAAGAGGATGTGTGCAATCACAGAATGAAAGAAAAGCTCTGATTATCATAGCCTATGTCAAGCCAACACATTTTCCAGTGAAACTACAATGTTGAGGGTTAATGAGCAGCATTAGTGTAAAATAACATTAATTCTGCATATTACCACCAGCAGAGAGCATTATTTCTCAACTATGAGCACAGTCTCACAACTGTGTATTTCATTCTCTGAATCACACTGTGCTTTTGTTTCAAAAGAAAAATCTCCTAAAATTTTCATCCTACTTAGAAAGGATATATTAAAATACACTGAACCATGCAAAAGATGAGGTGCATGGCAGAAGAAGGGGATGGAGAAAGAAGGCAGAAGAGTGCATGGATTGAACTGATTTCCAGTTCTGTGGTCAGTCTGCAGCAAGCCAAGGCAATTTTTCCAGGCTGCAGGTTCCTTCCAGATGCCCTCTTTCCTAAGGGCTCTATGGAAGCAATTCACAAGGTACACAAACTGTTACATCATCTTCGCCTTGCACCTAGCTGCCTCCCTTCAAAGGATCGCTCAAGATTTGCCACTGATTATTCCATGTTTCTAGGACGCCTCAGTTCTACCATTTAAGCAGAAGAGAACTGTACTATATTCATAACTGCTTTTCTGGTTAGGGGATAAGTAGGGCCCACTGGCACCATTAGGTGAAACAACACTGCTCACTGACTAGAAAAACTGGTCATCAGGCAAACATAGATATGTGTCGTAATATTCTGGATTTAAAAGGGCATCACTTCTTTCTTTATTAGTCCAAATTAGATAATTCCTAAGCACATTACGACTAGGAACTTCTAGCAAGGTCACAAAAGAGAAATGTCAGAAGACTACAGAAAAGGCCAGATGAAAGATGTCAGTTGTTAACTTTTTCAGAGGTGGCCATCTTTAAACACTCCTCTCACCAGAAACTTTGTGTGTTTGTCAGCACATCTCTCTCCTTCCAGTTCCCCTGCTTCCCAGTGACCCAGAGACAAGGCGATTTTCAAGATACGCCATTTGCATACAGACAGCAGCTCTTACAGTAATGCTATGCCAGCACCCTTTTCAGAGTGAGAAATGCTGGCAACGCAGTCAGCGCACAGGGAATTGCTACCACTTCCTAAACCTATACAGAACGAAAAGCCAGAACAGTGATGCATTACTCTGCAACACAGCCATGGGCCCCATTCTTACAGAGCCAGAGGAGTTGCAGCTACGGAACGTATTTACCAAGAAAATGTATTGGTAATTTGAGTACCCAGGTGACATCTCCTGATTATCTGGACAAGAACAAACAAGCCCTTTTCTCTACAGCAAATGTTGTTGGATCTCTTCCAGTCCTTTCCATTAGAAATTAAAGAACAGGGAACAAGGAGAGAGTCCCGGACCTATCCAAGGGACTCTGAAAAGAGAACACACCCTGAAGAAAAGCAAGGATACTGTAGTCTTTCTCGCTATTGTTCTGCCCATTTCCACAGGACTAAAAGAACGTTGTTCCAAGAAACTGAAAAAATTATTCAAACAAAACCTAGAAGCCATATTCAAAAGTACCCAGTGTCAAATTAACTGAACACGCTACTCCTGGCTAATGTGAAAAGTGCCATAATAAGACTTAACTTCTAGGGGAAAGAAGAAAATTTCTTCCACAAACCACCCTAAAAAGCTACCAGCTACACAGTGGTAATTTAGAGAAACAAATGGTTAGCATTTCTACTCCGTGCCCACCTTGACTGAGCTTCTCAACAACAAATAAACAGTTCAAAGCCTTAACAATTATGATAAAAATGAGGCGGGGTATGTTTACATTAACTAATGTTTTGAAAATAAAAGCTACTTCTAGAATATTTGAATTTATCAGGAATTAGAATTAACTTTTCCAAAACAAGTGTAGTGTATATACCATATACAGTGCAAGATAGTACCAATGCACAAACAAAAACATCTTGCTTTGAAAAGAAACAGTCCATCTACTCAACAATTAAAATTATTTGACTTAACAAAGGACAAATTCTCACAATCAGAATCTGGGTTAATCTACCAGGTGCAGGTTCATCTACCATCCCCACAAAGCAGCTGAGCAGCTCATATCAGACTGCTGAGCAGAACTGTGGACACTCTGCCAAGGACTAATGTCTCATTTTCCTGCACATTTTCAAGATTTTTTTCTTCATTCAAGAGTAAATAGATATATGCTGCTGGCCACCAAACAATTCCCATACTGACTTTCTGTGGCTTTTTCCACAACTGCAAGGATTATTTATGCAATAATAGAAACATGTTCTCCTAAAAGTATATTTAAGGGAGAAGTCTGTTATTTGTCACTGATGCCCAGATTCACACGTTAGTAAATGAGTCATCTTTGGGGATGCTCAGAGTGCATAAAAATCTGCTTTACTAACTGATCTACCTGAGCCTGAGAACTTATTTCTAGCAAATACTCAGCCCTAGAAATACCACAAAATAAAGAGTCAGTTGGGGGATTCGGACCACTGGGGAAAAGACACTTGCTCAAAACATTTTTTATGTCCAGGACAACCTAGCCTATTGTCTTGTTAGCAGTTATAAAAATCACAGAACAGGTAAGAAAAGCCCTTCACTCTGGCAAACCAGCTTCAAATGCAATGCACCAGATGAAGAGACCTGTGATACAGAGTGGCTACAAAAATTTCTGAACAGAAAAAATTCTTACATGTTTAACAAAATTCTTAGTGTGCCAGTATTTTAGTGGGTTTTATAATTAAATATACTTAGCAAGTAAGGCTACCAACAGAAGCTGAGAGGAACTTCCAAACGGCCTGCACAAATCAGCTGAACAGGGAAATACAGTGGCAAACAAATTCAGTAACTACAAATATAAAGTAAAGGAGAAAAAAAATTTACACTAGGAGTCCCAAGATGTTTCCCATTAATATTGTAACTTTTGGAGGAAACTGACATGCCATTGTGGTCCAGTGAGGAGCTTTATTCAATGAACAAGTGTGTTAGAAAAGGAAGGGAAGGAGCCACTGAGACAAGAGCTTAATAAGATTACGCCATTCTTTGGCTCTCCAGAATATCTGAAAAGCTGCTAATTGACATTAACACTCTTTGAAAGATATAGCCATCTTCATGCTTCTGGAGGCTTGTCCGCTTCTGACAAGCTCACCGTCTACAGGTGACTTCAAACAGACCTATGGTCAGCTTCATATCCTTTCCCCAATTCAGCTGGTATTGACAAAAGACAAGGTACGCTGTTGACAGATCGCTGCTACGCTCCTATAATCCCAGCAACTAGCAGAAACTTGGCATCACTGTCCTGGCCCTACTCCTCGCCATTCTCGGCATTACACTGACCTCTGGTGGGTTGCAGGAAAACAAGACGCCGAGAAATAAAGCGGATAAAAAGCCAGGGAAATCACTCCCTGCAGCTTCGGTGGGGGTTCAGCGAGGGCACGCAGAAAGCCTGACTTTTAAAGTGCCTTAAGACAGCCCGGCAGGAACAATGCCACACTAATGCCTCACTGCTCACAAATCGCTTTCGAGATATTTCGCTTTTACACACGATGCTCCCTCCAGATACTCTATTGTCTTGTGTTAGGATTTCCTGTAACACCACTAAAACCTTGTATACACAGCAGCCCCTTAATCTTTATGAAGAAAAGGAAGGAAAGAATATCTGGATCTGCAAGCTTTCTCTGCAACATACGTCTCAAACTGAAGTGCATATGTTTAACCTTTCTTGACTCTTCTCCAGCTATGTTTAACTATTTTTGTTTATTTTATTATCTTCTATTGCACATTTTAGTGTGCCTGAAGGCAAATCGCTTGTTTTTAGGAGTCTGACCGTTTCAGTGACCGGTTTTGTGGCATGCTGCCACAAATACCAGCACTGACAAAACTCATGGAGCAGTTAATTGAAGTTGGGAACAGAAATGAGGCCACAAGCCAGGAAGGGCAGGAACTGGTTTTCTTGCTAAAGAAAGCACAACAGGGAATTTTAGCCTTACAAGTTAGTGTTGGAATTCACTCAGGAAAACTAAGGACACACCCAGACAGAGTGGAACAAAACAAGATGTTTATAGCAGATTCAGATTTTGACTGCTTATTAGCATTCACAGGAAATCAACGACTACTGAAAAGGATGACGAGCCAGAACTGTGCTCACTGCACTTGCAGAGTGAGACTGAATATTGAACTTCACTCTCCCTTGCACATAGTGGTGAATTTATAAAAAACTAACTTAATTTGACATTACATTTCCTGGAGAGTGGTGGTGTGGGGAGCCCTCTTCTGAGTACGTCAGTTACCAGCTGTTGAATTATACTTTGAAAATAAGAAGTAAGACTCAATAAAGAGATCATTGCTGATATGCAGTACTTTTTAGAACTAAAGTCAATGCCATTTAAAGCCTAAATAGGCCCTTTCAGTACTAACTTGTCAGAAATATTCTCAGGTCTGATAAAATACATCAGTGATAAGAAAAGGCCTTTTGTGCATGCTCAGGAAATGCCCAAGAATATTTTAATAGAAAGGGAAAATCTCAGCTTAGGTAGCTGGTAACAGCAGACTCACTTCAGTGCTGGGTTCTAAGCAGCTCAGTGGAGCTTGAAAACACAAATGCTGTCCACAAGTACTCAGAAACACAGGTACCTTGCTGCTGGGAGTCTGCAGTGCCACTTGCAAGCTGGTTCAATAGATTGAAAAGAAAATTGTGGAGAAGAATGTATCACTAGTGAGTGTAGACACCATCACTGCTCCCTCCCATGCTTTCTCCGTTTTGGCAGGATGACAAGTAGTGCACACAGCACTTTTAGCCAGCCAAATGATGACTTTTCAGACAACCTTCAAGAACTGAATATTCTTTAGCCCCTTGACAATTTGGCTTAAAAAATATCGCTAACTGACACTGAAATATTTCCAATGATTAAATCATTGACCACATGTTTAGGAAACAAAAGAGAAAGTAGTATCTCACCATTAACTTCAAAGACAAAAAGGCTGAGCATCTTATGTCTTTCACTACATAGGTTCAGCTTTTCTTTCTCAATCACTGTAGGGTCAAAATTCTCCTCTTGTGCCCTGTGCTAAATTGACAAATTGGAATACATCAACCACTGCATGCTACTGGACAGTGGTTTAGCTCAGATTCCCCACAAGAGGCCACAAAGCTACAAGAGGGCTTTGTATCAGAGCAGCTAATTCACAGCTGCTAACCATGCAAAATGTACAATAAATTATCTGAACAACAGGGCCAAGTGCTGGGACAGAAGTGTCCTGACCTGGCAAAGCAGGACTCACACTTTAACCTTCTGTTAAACCTCTCACTATTTAAATGTGGCATCTGTTTCCACCACAAGAGGTTGTTCTTATCTAGTAGATAACTAAGAATTATTGGTAGTTATGCCTTCAATTTAGCATGTCCTGGTTTTGTGTGGACATTTATAACAAATAAAATTATCACAGATCCAGAGATTAGGAATTCAGACTCACTGTGATAATCTAGAGAAGAGGTCACATGAAGTCATTCCAATTCAAATTATGTTGCCACTTTCAGAAAAATTCTAACCCTGATAGGACTAAATGAATCAGATTGAAAAAGAAAATAAATCCAGCTGTGCAGTGTTATCTCCTGTCCTTTGTAAATTGTTCCACTGATTATTTTTACTGTCTTGAAAGTTGTTCAGTAAAGAGAGAAACACAGGATGTGTGACCAATGTCCCTAACCTAAGCTTATGACTAGAAAACCTTTGATCACTGTTTTCTCATGGTATATGATTGCTTCAGCAAGATTACAGATGATACCAAACTGCAAGGCTTGAGGGGAGGGATTCTATTCAGAGAGACCTTGACAGGCTTGAGGGGTGGGTTCCATAAGACTTGGTGTTGTTCAGCCTGGAGAAGAGAATGTTACAGGGAGACTTTATAGCAGCTTTTCAATACTTAAAGGGGGCTTATAAGAAAGATATAGACAGGGTTTTTGCCAGGGCTTGCAGTGACAGAACAATGAACAATGGCTTGAAACTAAAAGAGGAGAGATTTAGATTGGACATAAGGAAGAAATTCTTTACTCTGCGGATGGTGAGACCCTGAGTCAGATTGCCCAGAGAAGCTGGGGATGCTCCCATTACTGGAAGTCTTCAAAGCCAGGTTGGACGGAGCGGCTTTGTGCAACCTGGTCTAGTGAAAGATGCCCTTGCCCATGGCAGGGAGTTTGGACCAGCAGGTCCCTTCCAACCCAGACCATTCTGTGACCCTGTGACTCAGTAACAACTTCTAACACCTGAAGTGACCAAGTTTTTCATATAGTCAATTAGTGCTCTGTAGATGGAACATTTTCTCACTTAGCTGTTCATGTTCTCCTGTACTCCCAGGCATAAATAATAAATGTCACAGACATTTAAAGCTTTTTCTTCACTATACTGTTCACTTAGATAATCAAAACCTAGTTACGTTTGACTTAAACTTCGGTCCAAGCACCTGTCACTGAGCTGCAAATCAACACTTGCCTGTATCAGCAACACGGAGTAACAGACCTCCACTGATTTAATAGCTTGACTGTCAGCAACAATCACATCAGTGTCCCTCCAAGACCACTACTTGTGAATTTTAAGTATCACTTTACTCAAAGTGCTGACCTTTATGCATGCATTAAGTTTGGCTTGAGGCAACACCTAATCTTCCTCATGTGGAAAACAGAATTTCAAATGACAAGCCAAAGCTATTGCAGGCGAATCTGCTTAAAATAATGCTGACATTATTTTAGGTTTTGCTATAAACACAGCACTAATATACCCTGTCTGTTTTAGACATGCCTAAGCATAATGACATAAAAACTAATTCCTGTATAGCAAACTAATGCTGCACACCTGGAAATACGTAGACTGCACCAGAAGCTCTAAGTGGTGACATCTGCTTGCCCCTTAACTTTTTCTTTTATTTATCTTTATTCCTCCTAACTGCAATGAAACATGCCTCTTCATCTGGGCATTAAGTAGCCTTTTCATGACCTCCTGTAATTTAGCTAAGACGTCACACTCCAGGCTGTTTTGCAGAAGTGACGTGGCAACTCTGCCTTCTGGACGCTGTGTAAGTGCTCTCTCTGACATTCCCAGCTAAGGAGGAGACAAAAGAAGTGAGCAGACCACAGCAGCTCCAAGAAGCACAGCAAGGCGGTAGGAGAGCTGTACAGGTTTCTCGACAGCTGGCACCAGCCTCATCCTGCTCTTCCCCAGACACGGTGCCATTTATCCTCCTGGTGTACCTGCCTGCTCTAGTTCCCCCTTTTCAAATGCGTGAAAGCCGTCACTTGCAGGGTCAGGAGATGTGGAAACTGTGCACTCAGAGTTGAGCTCCTGCCAGCGTTCAAGCCTTAATTATCGAGGACTATTGCAACTTGAGGTGTGAACTGAGGCTGGTTCCTCTCTCCATGTGCTCCCGGCGGGAGCAAACAGCAGGACACTGCTGGGATGGATGTGGCCCATTTTGGCACTCTAAACACAGAGACAGAAGCAGGTTTAGAAAGGAGACATTGCTTATTCTGCAAGGGAGCAAAGCGGAGGTTTCCACAAATAAAGCACACCAAAGGGTAAAAGGTCACGGCTTTTACACAGCAAAATTTACATGAAACCCGCTAACACATGTTCTCCGCCCACCTAATGCATATTCATTTCGGTGATGTAATCTTGGGCAATCCTTGAAACACAGCCCTTTATTAAGCAACTTCTACTGTGTAAGTTATCTGACGGCACTGGTTGTTTACAAAAGGCGAGCGGCCTTCAGCCTGGCGACAGACAATTCAACCTGAAGGCATCGCGATCACAAGCGAGCGGCACACCAGATGGCGGCGTTTACGTACAGTCACGTCACCATGATGTGCACCCGTAAAGACACAGGGAACCCCAGGAACTTCCCCGCCGCAGCCCCCTCGCCGCGAGGGCACAGGGAACACCGGGAGCTTTCCCAAGGCCCCGCGGAACACCGGGAGCTGCCACACGGAACAGGAAGCACAGACAGCTTCTCCCCCCGCAGCCCCGACACACCACGGCGGGCGCGGCACTGCGCATGCGCAAAAAGCGGAAGCTGACAGCCCCGTCTCCCTCCTTGGGGCGCCTCCATCGCCGCGTTCGGACAGGGGTCAGGGCCGGTGCTGCTGTGCACCCCGGCGCCTTTCCTGGGCGGAGTCGCCCGCTCAGGACTCCTTCTGCTTGGACGACTGATGAGTGTGTAGCCTCGCGTATGCGGCAGACTCAGTTCGCGGCCCTGTGCTGCGGGAGGAGGAGGCGACGCACGGCCTGTCCCCCTCCATTTCGGGAGGGATGGTTCACCCCGCGAGAGGCACGCCGGGAGCAGCTGGGCCGAAGGGGCAGGAGCTGGGTCTGTGAGGAAGAAGTGGTTTAAGGTTGTGGTGATTGGGGCTGTCTGTCCTCGGAAATGGGGCGCTTACCTGAAGTACGTCTTTTTAGACTCCTTATAGTGGTCGTGTATTTCTGTTGCTCTTCCAAATGTGTCTTTTTTTTTTTTTTCAGGTGAAAGCCATGGAAGTCGGTCGGTGGCCGGAGCATGCACCAACGTGACCAAAAGATGTCCCAAGAACATGGTATTTTTGGCTTTTTTTACTAAATGTTTTCTCTGTATAAAATATTATTTAGTTGTGAATTTTGAAATATTTTTCGACTTATTAATTGTTCTTTCTCGTAAGCTGTGAATTTAATTTTGCAGAGGTAAAGAGCTCCCGTACTTAAGTTTTGGCCTTTGTGTTGCCCATTCATTCCGGTCCAGAATGAATGTGGTGTCAAAAAAGGCAAACAGGAATTCTTGCTCAAACTGGTTTAGGGAGCTGGTTGTGTACCTTCCTTCTCTCTGTTTTTGCAAGGACAAAAAACCCCAAACACCCTGTAGAAATGTTATGGCTGAGCAGCTACGTAGGAGATTTTATACTTCAGTCTCTTAAAGTGAAGAATCTGATAGTTACTAAAAGAGGAAAAGCTAAAGTTATAATGGCCACTTTCGCATTGTTTAGCTGTCCTGTCTGTCATGATTTTTACATCTGCAAGTAATTAGCACATAATTTTCACTTTTCCTGCAGTGGCCTGTAGTTTTTCTATGGTAAAAAGATATTCACAGCTTAATACTCAGGTATAGGAAAGATTAAAATCTTGTAGGGGAAAAAATGTGTTTTCTTTTTGTGGATTTGTGCATTTGTTATTCAGTATTGAATAATATGTTGTCTGCTCTTTTGCTGGGGTTTCCTGGATGCACTTTTAAAAGTATAAAGTGTACTTTGATATTGTCAGATTCCTGCCGGAATGCTTAATGCGAGGAATGCTTCTTACAGGTTTCTAGTGTGTTTTGCTGAAAGTTCAGGATCTCCCAGAGATAGCACTGTGTGGTGAAAGCTTCCGAGCATGAGAAGGTCATGTGGGAAGAAGCCACCAAGTGCTGATTGCTGAGTTGTGAGTAACAATAATTCCTTGTGCAGCTGTGTCCTGTGGCCTGTGAAGCAGACTTTCTGCTGAGCAGGAAGTTTGGCACAGTGACTTCAGAGCAGAAATCAGAACTGAAACAGTGAGAGTGAGACCAGCCTGATGACTGTATTCTTACCAACAAGAGCAAAGTGGAAGCTATAAAATAAAAAGTTTGGTGTGAGTGGCTCATTAAATCCGTATGTGGCTGCCAATGTGTCCAAGACAAGGACATGCTTTTTCATGTTTGCTTTTAGGGGTGTGATATTGTGGAGCTGTTCAGAATACAAGGACTGAAAATGTTAAAAAGACTGGCAAAACATGAAAGCTTGGAATCTCATATGCTAGATACTGCTTCACTGTAAAGTCTTGGAAAAGCCAACACACTGAAAAGTTGAGTAGTGCAAGTCAGCCTGAAATTCACTAGTATGAACCAGTCATTAATAAAAATTGCATGCATTATCAAATCTTTGTTGCTGAGACTGTGATTTGTGTAACCTGCATACCCAACGGTGTAACAAGTAGTCCAAGTCTTTGCAGCCAGGAACTTTTAGGTCGATACTGGAAATCTGGTTTAAGAATGATCCAGTACTACATCACTGTAGTTTTTGTTTGGGTTGGTTTTTTTTCAGGAAAAAATACAACTGATCCTCAGTGAAGTGATGAAACTCCTTCAAGTTGGCCAGGATGCTCTTGAAAATACTAACATCAGAAAGTTTCATCAATGAAATGTGAAAATCTGCATGAGCAACACAGATGCACTGAATCCTTCACCACTGCTGCTGGTAGGAAATGTGTGAAATCCATCCCCATCTTCAGCACCACAGACACTGGGGACTTCTGCAGGGCTGAAGAGTAAGGGGGGCACTCTTTGCAAGAACCTGTTGGGCCACTGGGAAGAGAAATGTATGTGTAATCAATTATTAGTAATGTGTCCAGTAACAGGGCTGCTGCTTGTTCTCCAACGTAAAATTATTAAATCTTGTGTATTACTGGCTTACTGTTCTCAGAGTGTTTTCTAGTGCACAGTCATACTGTATGCATGTGTTAGTACTGCAAAACTTCCTGTTGATTCCCACCAGCCAGGAAGTGTTACTGCTGCCACCAGCTTGTAGTAACCATCTGAATTCTTGCTTAGGTGGGCAAAGAGGCTCTCTTGCAAAAGAAAATATCTCTTAAAAATTAGATTTGCAAATTTTACCCTTTTGCTTTTTTCCCCAAGGGATGAGGGGAAGCTCATTTTTGTAATTTTGTATTAGTCTTGGGGATTTAGAGGATGTTACTGGAAAGAGCTGTGTGCTACATGTGTCCAGTCTCGTGTGTTTATTTTTTTCCTTAGGAAGAATTGTTAGAACCAGCCTGACAGCAATGGCTGCCTATGCAAACACTCCTCCCTAAGAAGCAAGAAACTGTTTAAAAGATGGACTATTAAGCCTCTGTGTAGTAAGACAAAGTGCATTTAACTGCATTGTGGCAATGTCTGGTAATGTTTATGTAGACAAAAAATAAAGATTTATATTTCTGTTCTCAGAATTTCTGTCTTTCCCAAGCTTTAGTAGCAGTTGCTTCTGTTTGACAGTTCTGACTTCCTCTGTTACTGCTGGGATACCAATGCACCCCTTTGGATGAAACAAAGCCTAGGAGCTGCTGAGTGGTTGGCATGTGATGACTTACACCATGGTCTCCTGTAGTATTTGGAGATAGGGTTGGCTAAGATTTGGATTGTGGGGAGCAAAAGCAGAAATTTTAGAAGTAGGAATTCAGGAAACCTGGGTTGAAAAATAGCAGGAAAGGTGTTTATCCAACATGGAGACCAGCAAGCTTGGTTTATTATCACCTTTACCAGCTACATCATGTGGTACTTCAGTTTAACTTGCAGTGAAAAACTCCTGAGATAATTGGAATTACTGCTTATTTTTTCAGGAAGACTTAACATAAATCAATTTTATCAGAAGAACAAATGCTTACATTGTGTATCTTGCAATGTCTGATTTTTCAGTACTGAATGTAAGCATGTTACTAACACTAATTCTAAGTGTAAGGTTGTTTTTGGTTTGTCAAGAGAGAAGGAGGTTTAGACAAGAGTAATTAATTTTTAGTGATCCAACATGTAATTGTGGAATGTACTTGAAAGTTTAAGGTTTTTATTAGGGATTACATTCCCTGAAGATACCATCTGTTGAGGAGTTTTGCTCATGGGCCTTTGTTCTTGAAGTGTAAGACCAACAGGAGTAGCTTTTTAAAACTTCAAAAAATCTCAAAAGCAACAGCTAGTGCCAGGATTTGGTGATTGGTATCTAAAATGTTAATTACCTTTCAACTAAAAAAACATGTAGAACCCCAAACTTTAATGTGTAAGACAGGTGTTATAGTGGGGTAGAAGGAGGGAAAAGTGAGGTAGAGGGAGCAATAGGTGGGTGCAAGGGTCACAGATTACTTACATAATAATGCTGGTAAATGGGAAGTATGGTGTTAAACCCTAGGACTGCCTTTTATTTAGTATGACTGGCTAACTGAATCGCACCCTTGAAAAAAACATCAGACTAAATCTGCTCAGCAATAAAAACTGAAGAGAAAGGGTAAGGAGTTCATATTCTGGAACAACCTGCTATGTGTACTGAAGCCCTGCTTCACAGGAACTGGGTGAACATCCTGTGCTCATGGGAAGTAGAAAAGTAAATCATTTGGAGTTTGGGGGTTCTTTTTTCTTTTGCTTCTGCTTTATTAAGCTCCTTTTTTTTGACCCACAAGGATGTTTTCCATCTAATTCCCTCCCCCATTTGGTTAAGGAGGGGAATGATAGAGCAGCTTGGTGGGCACCTGGTGTCCAGCCAAGGTGGGAGAACAAATACAGGAATAAAAACGGACACATTAAGGAGAGAGTGTCTGCCACACTGGCTCTGTATCTGTGTTTGGTATGACAGCTTACACAGTCTGCTATTGCTGATTTTTATGTGAGAAAGGAAACTGGTATAGATTTGCACTGGAAATACAAAGCTTACACTGACAACTTCCTGCTACAAGATAAAATACTTAATCTGGAGGAGCTGTATCCTCAAGTGGATTTTAATTGGTACTACACCTGTTTTTACCAGATGGTGGTGTCAAATGAATCTCTGTTTCTGAAGGCTTTGCTCCTTTGTGTAATGTAAATAAGACACAGAGGCAACCATGGAATGCCCTAAAAATTCAAGTTTTACTTGACTTTTAAATAACCTGGACACAACTATTGACACAGCCATCTATCAAACTCAATTTAAAATAAAGCACACAGTTGCTTCATGAATACTTAATGTACATAGAACAAATGTATCACATTGGTATGTTCATGTCTGTTTTCGAACACCTTTCTAGGGAGTTTTGAATTAAACAAATCTTCCCAAAAGAAAACATGCTATCTCTTCAGTTCAGTATTCACCTGTATTAAGGGAATGGATTTGGCAACTTAAATGACTTTTCAACCAACATCATCAATATCATGAGCTTGATTAGAATACAAATTGCAGAGTTAGTGATACTGGTAAGAGGTGCAGTGTAGAAAACAGCAAGTCAAAGGCTGGTTCCTAATGAAAGAAACCAGCCAACTAAGCAAGGGAACAGGATATACAACAATGCTTTTGTGCTGTGGTTAGCAAGCCCTCTTTATTGTATAAAATACATGTTTTGCAAAAGGTTGTACAATTATGCTGTAATTGTGACTGATTAGTGAGAATTCTATAACTTGTCAATGCTTAGCACTTACGGAAGTCTCAGAAGAGGTAAAGGCAGAGGCACAAAGTTAAAATTGTTGGCCTGAGATCAGTTCAGGTGAATTAGAATGAGAATGCCTCAAATACCAGTCCTTTGTCCAAGTGAGCTCGGGTCTGTACGGCATTCAACCCCAGGGTAAACTTCTCTTGACACAGTTATGCCTCTCATGTCTTTTGCCTGACTCATCAGATGTACAAGCATTTTAGACTGACATCCAGACTCCAGATCTGAAAATGCAACTGCCTCTAGGCACTGAATGCCCCAGGAGAGCTGGGGAAGGGTAGCAACAGTGGTGAGGGCAAGGTGTAGCTCAGAGCTGGTCACTTAGACATGTAGGGCTGATTTAGGTCTAGAAAGCATAGTTGTGACACAGTAAGTGCTTTCAGTGATTGATCACTTGTGTGTCTCTCACAAAAATAAAAAGATCATAAGAAAAGGTGCTTTTCCTCAAATGATTGAGGAAAAGAAGCTTGAAGGGAAAGGAGGATCACATGTATGAAGGAAATTTGCTTTTCTGTACTACTAGCTGTCAGTGATATCCTTGTCACAAGTTTTGTCTTGTTTTGGCACAACAAAACATTTGGAAAATGTGTAATAGAGGCATTATATTTTTAGTCTTCTGTGGATAAAAAACTGTATTGTAGTGGCCCAGCCTAACATCAAACTTGTTAAAAACCTTCTTCCTACATAGTCTCATTGGAGAGAAGACCACTAACTCAAATCCAGGGTGCTCTCTGTAAATTTCTCATTTAAATGCAAAAAAGTTGGCTTGATTATGAAACAACTCTCCAGTGACTTGAGAATTGAAACCTTTCACTATTAGACTAGACAGAAGCCTGTTTTCTGATGTAGTGCAGTAAGTAAAATACCACACATTTGGCTGATGGTATCCAGCAACACACAAAAGCCCACAGGAAGATGACAGCATACAACATGAGGTTGAATAGAAACCTTGATCAGCATTTAAAGATTGGCAAGATAGGTACACTAGGTACAGATAATTCTCAAATAATAATACAAATCCTCCTGCAGTAGTAGATTTGTGCTACTTGCCTGTGGCTGGGTAAGGATAGCAGACTAATGGTAATGATTTAGAAAGCAGCAAACTACAAGCAAGTGTGTAATGCTCCAAGCTGGAATACCTTCTCAAAGAAACAAGGAGCAGCTTTCATTGCAGACACTGTATCTAGTTCTTGTGTAGTTTGTCATATTTCAGTTGTCTTCCAAAAGATTGTGATGCTCTCGATTAAGCCATTTTGCCATAGTGACTTTTTTCTTAGGGGTTGGTCAGGGTTTTTTGTTGTGGTTTTGGATTTTTTTGTTTGTTTTGTTTTGTCCGGGCTTTTTTAACTGTTGTTTGTCGCAATACTACACAAGGTCATAAACAGATCCTAAAGGATCACTTTAAATTGGAGCAATGACAATGAAACCATTTAACAAACTTAGAAAACTGAGCAAATACTTTAAGCCAAGCCCAACAATGTCCTGGAATTAAATCTGTAGTAAATTCAAAAAATTCTGAAGAACCTCCATGAAAACTGAATTTTTACTACAGGAGGGTTCTAACTCTTTCCTTCCCTTAGATTTGTTCACTGAGACTGTAGAAGCTGTCCCAAGTAAATGACCAAAGAAAAGTATTTATTGAGTGACTCTGCCTTCCCTGGATGCAGCTTTTCCCAATCCACAGACCACTCCAAACTGTAATAGGAGTGCACAAACTAGATGGCTGCCACCCTGGCTAGTAACATCCACCTGACCACCTCAAATCATGAAACAATGAAAAATCAAAAAATGAAGTGGAATATAAAACACATCGTACAACATTTCGCTTACCAGTTTAGTCAGTTAAAATGTGTATTAGTAATCCCATGCCTCTTGTCAAGTGTAACGTAGACACCTCATGCTAACTCCAGTTCTCAAGCAGCGTTGCCTTTCTCACAGGGCTGCAATTCCCTGGTGTTGCTTGGACTGGAAGACACAGGATCACTGCAAATCTCTGTGGGTTGTGGGGGTTGAGTGTAGAGAGGACTGACGTAGAAAGGCACGTGAGCTGCTACAGCTGTTTACAATGCTGTCTGACAAATTCAATATTTAGTTCAACGATTACACTTAGCAAAAATTACTTCCACAACACAAAGACTTTGCTAAGCTCCCTAGCAAGTCAGCAACACCTGAAGGCTCATCCATGTGCTGACTGTGGACAAATGGGAGGCAGAGAAGTGACTTTCAGATATTTTTAAGTGATAGGACAAGAGGAGAGGCAGGCATCACTTCAGACATACATTAGAAGATAACCCACTCAATGTGCAGCATCGTTAAAACTTAGTATTCCTACCAGGAAAATAGAAAAAAAAAATTATAGTTATCAAACCCAAAATACTGCCTTTGTCATTTTAACATAGTAGAAATGGCTCAGAGAAAAGTGTCAGATTATTTTATATGAAAAGAGATTAAGGCAGATTTTGCTAATCTAGTTTAAAAAAAAAAAAAAGCTATTTGCTAGCTGTCTTAAATACTACTCCACAAGTTTCATTTAACCAGCACTGAAGTGCCTTGCTAAGCAGTCTTAATACAGTGGGTCAGTTTATATTCCCCAGTTTCCAGTGTGCTTTACTGTAAGTTGGTAAATGTGTTTCTGTGGTATGGAATGTTCATTTAAATAGTCCCTCTACACAAAAGGACATTGAAAATTTAGAACACTTAAACCTGCCCAAAGCAAAGTAAGTCTGTATCACCTCTGGAACTCACTGCTACAGCATGTTACAGAGTCTATTGTTTTTGAACTAAAATGGATTGAGTCAGAATTTGTATCAACAACACGAGCATCGTTATTGTGCTAGGCTAAAATAAACCTTGTAAGAGCTATCTGTCCTTATGTCTCAGGACATAAGTTGATCCCCATATAAATTGTGAAGATTATTTCCCCATATCACACTGTATTGCACAATTGACCAAAAATATGACTGTTTTACTTATCTTGAAGCATCTGATCCTGATCATGTCAGTTAACAGTCACTTCTTGCAACAAGGCTATTCAGTTACAGAGCAGACCATGAAGCCTGTTTTGTTGCAGCAATTTTTTGTTGTTGTTGTTCATTTTTTGGAAATGTAACTGCTGATTTTCGGTTTTGCAAAGACTTTTGTTTTTGGTTGTCTGTCAGGCAGCTTGTCCTCAATCAGTCACACCACTAGAATAGTGTTGGTGATAAAACCATTGCTTGGTCTTCCCTGCAAGCAGTCTGCACTTCCAGGCATCCTGAAGGAATGACCACCACGTCGACTTCAGTTCCTTCTCTTGCACACATAAACAAATTCTCACTTTCCGAAGACCAAACTCCATTCACCATCTTCAATTCATCAGTCAAGTCTCCACCTTGAAGCGTGACACCTGTACAGTTTTTACAATCTTAGTGGCAGGTTTTCCATCAACATTATTGCTGGATAGCGGAGATGGTTCTTCTATTAGGCTGTCTTTAGATCCATTCTGCCTCTGAAAAGAACAAATTAAACATGTTGTTAAAAAGATAAGAGCAGAATTTAAATACTGTATTTTGCTAACTGTTGCTTACGAAAGCCTTAGGCTATCGGTATAGCAATTTATATATACATATATATACATGCACCAGGAATATCAAAATCTCTACATTTATTTCATCAAACAGAACATTTTTTCCTCTCTTGCCTCCTGCCAGCTGATGCCCCTTTGTGCTATTGCCTATTCAGGAAATGCCATGATTAATTATTTGATATTTAGCAAAACACTGCAAACAAACACTCACAAGGAATTAATGGCCACTGTTGTGAGGGAGCCTGGGGCTGAGGGAAAAGAGAGGTGTTTGTAGACATTGAACTTTTTAACATTAATGGTATGGTAAGTGAAGTAGCTTGGAATTCTCCCTTCCATGTTTTGGTTCTCCTTTTGTGTGCTTGTACAAAAGACCTCGATTGCTTTTGAATAGAATTTGTTTCTCATATTTTGAGCTCAATAAAACTATCAAAACTGAGAGATATGGTAGTGTAATATATGCTGAAAGACAGTGATTAGTTAGAATAAGAAAGGACAAGTTCTGTCCTTTTTATTTGTCAATAGCCTAAAATAATATTCAGTATTTGTGGGGGGGAAAAAGAAAAAGGAAAAGAAAAGCAGTGTTTCAAGCCCAAGCGACAAAACTCTTAAGGCAACCTCTAAATGAGATGAACAAATTATGTGATTACAACAAGCACACCTCCATATTTTAAGAAGTTGTGAAAGTCAGTTTTCCTTCTGTGAGGAGCAGAGATGCATCTTAAGGATGCATCAGACAGGGCAAGAGTTCTGCAGCAGCAGAAGCAGGTGTTTACAAGGACATATGCTACAGAACTACATATATTTTGGAATACAAAGTGTAAGTGTAAGTAAAATACAAAAATTTACACTGCTGCTGAAAAAAATCTCATTTTTCACTGAAAAACAAAGACCATCTTAAATAAAGCACTAGAGCCCCACTTCTCCCTCCAATAGAAGGGAAAATTGCAAAGGATGTACAATCACTAACCTGTTGAGTTAGCTGGATGCTGGGACCTTTTCCATCTGAAGATCGTGTAACAGGCAGTGGAGGGACCAGATCAGTTTTGACACTGGAATTATGATATCACAAAATGGATATTGCTTTAATGAAGTAAACTATAACTGTGCAGAGGAAGAACAATGAAACCGACACAGACAGCTCTATAGATCTGAAAGGCTTATATCACCTCACTTTAGACATCTGAAAGCTGTTGTGCTGATCCTCTGTGGGCAGCTTCAGGGCATAGCCCATCCCATCCCTGTCTTCTTGTGGTCTTCAGAAGCAGCCCAAATGGATGGAACATCATTGAATCACAGAATGGTTCGGTTTGGAAGGGACCTTAAGAATCGTCCAGTTCCAGCCCCTGCCATGGGCAGGGACACCTTCCACTAGACCAGGTTGCTCAGAGCTCCATCCAACCTGGCCTCGAACACCTCCAGGGATGGGGCAGCCACAGCTTCTCTGGGCTACCTGTGCCACAGCATCACCACCCTCATGGCAAAGACAAGTCTCACCTGAAATCATGGGTGTGCCACATCTCCTTCAGGGTGCTACCCAGCTAAAACTAGCCTTCCAGGTGGGGACTGGAAGACAATTTCATATTTTTAAGGCCTTGCTGCAACTGAGAATGCGGCTGTTGCTTTTCCATTCATAAGTACTCTTCAGTCTAGGAAAGACTGATCCACTCATTAATGAAGGGGGCTGTACTAGGGTTCCCATTACACAAATTACAGAGCTAACACAAATAACATCTTAACTCTATCAAGGATGAAGGTATCTGGACAGCAACTCACGAATTCTCATCCCCTAGGCAACTTTATGAGCTACCACTAAAGACCAATACAGGTTTATTTCAGCCTTTTCAGCTTTTCCTCCTTCCAAATGGATCAAGAAAGCCACTGTGGCTGAAAACAGACCATAAATGGTTTTGGAGTTGTTTCATTCATGTTTAGCTCTGAAGACATACCATTTAGGGGGCTGCCTGAACCCTGTGGCACCAACAAGCCATGTTTATGCTGCTTCTTACCACCTCTTCTTCGATCTCTAAACAACTTTTGGGCTGCACTAGACTAGTCCAGTGCTAATAATCAGGCTCACATACTTCACTTCAGACAGGACAGATCTCTCCCCATCGGAGCACTGGGACCGCCGGTACTGCCGGTAGCTGCGAGGGGAGTGCGAGTGCCGGATGCGGATGGGGTCACCTTGAGTCCTAAGAGAGACACAGAATTCACAACAGGGGGTTGGTAAACCAGATCTTTGGCACAAAACATAAATTCAGCTGCAGACTGAGAGGTCCTCCCATTCTTTACTAAAGTGTAACAGATGGCTTCTTGCACTGGCTGAATTTAAAGGGATGGCACTTCTTTTTAAAAGTCTGCACTTGGAATTCAATGCTTTAGGAGAGCAGAGGCCACAAACTGGCATGCCCATATTTGAGAATGAAACTTTAATAAAGAATGGATTAATTTATATCTCCTTAAACTCAGCCTTTTCTGTCTAGTGGTGTTGTGGAAGCACATTATAATGCAACCCAGGATCCCATTTGTGCTACATCCAGCTGCTTGCACTGACACATGGAATCCCACGTGGGCAATTATCACAGTGAAATGGATGTTGGTTCTCAAGGAAATAGCTATGCCCTGCCAGCTGCCCATGACAAGCCAGAGAAGGGATTGCAGAGGTCAAAGAGTGCCTTGGATGATAAAAATATTTAAAACAAAAAAAGATTTAGGAAAAAATGGATTTTCTTGTTTGCATTCACTTCTCTCTGGTTCTGTAGTTTAGAATATAAAAAAGATTCATGGCTAGCATAGGGAGACATACAGAACATACAGACAGGTTCATGAGTGTGGGGGAGAGATCAGGAGAGATGAAGATGATTTTTTTTCATATTTTGAAAAGGAAAAATAGTAGATTTTAAGATTATTAAGTATCCTCACCCAACACCATCCTAGGTGAGTATTTGGAATAGATATGAGCTTAGAGATTATGTGTAAACCCATTCCTATTTCAGTAGGACAGAGTTCACAGTAAAGTAAGAAAAGTGGACTTTTATATTCACAAAAAAAAAAAAAAAAAACTGACATAAACTCACTCTACTTTAGTGTATGGAATTTCTTTCAATTGCTCCTCAGATAGGCCAGATGGATCCACAAGCTCCTTCCTATAAAGGATGAGGAGAAGTAAAAAATGTAACAGTAACTGTGAAGTGCAAAAATGTTTTTATTTTTATTATATTGAGCTGAAAAGATTTACTAAAACAAGCTGTTGTCAGCCCTGAAGCTATCTTGACATCAAAATAGGAAACCTGTTTTGAAATAAGTGTAACTTCACCTTGATTGTTTCAACTGCATGTCGCATCCTTTCCCACCTTCCTCTCACCTCTCTGCAAATCTGATCTTGTTGCTTCACAATATAATGACCAATATGTGTGCTAAACAGTGAATATGCTTTGGAATTGCTAAATAACTTCCTAACGGGTAATGGGGTGTCATCTTAAAAGTGATATTGACATTTTGGAAGCCACACAGAAATAAATCTCTAAAATGATCTATTGTTCTTTATTAATTCATTTACATACAGTGATCATCTTTATTCAGTGCACTCAGTGACCTGCAGTATCTTCTACACACAGCAGGTCATTAACATAGACATAATTTGCTGTACCTAAATCAGTGAACTGCCACAGTGGAGGGAATTTGAATAACTACATTAAGGGCAAACCAAGCATCTCTCAGACCCTACAAGGACCATACTTACTGAATATGTTTCCACAGTTCTTCTTTGGCTTGTACATCTGGGCTTCTCCTATAAATACCAACAAACACAACAAAGTTTGAGCTGTGAAAACCATGACCTGATATGTTTCTGTTCAAATAACTTTTAACAACACAGACCCTGCACAGAAATCATGATTAATGTAATCCACCAGTGACTTCAATTTTAAGGTTTGTTATCTCAGAAAATGCATTAAACTTCATCGCTTTATTTCAACTGAAAAGTCATTTCTTGAATGACAGGCTCTCAATCACAATTCCAGTTCCACCAGCCTTCAGCAACAGTGTACATAAAATACAAACAACAGCAGAATTCCCCAAGCCAAATCACTGCCCAGTCACTGCCAACACTTATCCCTCCAAGGACAACATGTTTTGGAATAACACTTCTGAAAAAGGCCCTCAGAAATGTCCTGTGGCCCACAGAGCCCTTTGTGGGCAGAAGGAGGGACAGGCCACACCAGGCTGACACATCAGTAACCCCAGCCATTCCCAAGGGACACCAGTGAAGACTTGTGGTTCCACTGCAATCACAGTGCAGCCTCTCTCCGGTCATGTCCAAGAGTTTCTGCTCAATTTATTTACTTTTGGTGTTCAGTACAAAAAAACACCACCAACAAACTAATCAAACCAGCAACTATGCCTACTTATGCACCTAAATATTTTAGCAAGTGTTTAATTCACACGCAAAGAACTTACCAAAAATGGTAATTTCCCTGTTGCAGTCACAGAGATGTAGCAAAGGAAGCCTGAGGGGCATGTCTTGCATTTTCTACTGAATCACAGAATATATGTTTCTAACTGGAACCCCATTCTTTTTACTTTTGCTTTTCTATTGCAAGGTTAGTGCAAAACCACCAGTATTGTTAAAGCTGCACCTAGAATTCACCCAAACCCATTCAGAGTAATAGATTAAGTAAAGATTTTAGACTGTGGCAGGGACTACATTTGCATGGAGAGATCAGATAACTCTTTTCATTGTCATTATATAAGCTCAGTGTCAAAGGCTAGACTGTTCCACACCATCTGAGATGTGAGGGATGCAACTTTTAGACACATCCAGCACACACAAATACTCCCACAGTTTCTCAAATATTAAGTCTTACATCATTGGGTCATACAGCCTGATCTTTTTTTCCCTTAAACAAAAAGGCTTAACATATTCGCAGATGCTTTAGGAGGGATATAATCCAAATTTAGATGGAGATCAAGGAGGACAGCAAAGATCTGCATTTTTGCACCCCTAAATGGGCTCTCCCCTGCCCAGAGACAGAGATGTATCAGAAATAATTCCAAACTGCTCTCTAGCATGAACAGTTTGACTGTCTTCTTATTTCACCACTACCATGTTTGGCTTATTTCCAGACTTCAGCCTAGGAATAATGTTCAGAGACATCTATATTGCAGTAAACACTGCACAGCTGATGTAAAGGCAGAATATTTTGGGATGAGCAGAAGTACTAGGACATACTAGCTGACTAAACACCAGAGAAAGACCAAAGGGTGAAAAACAACCTAGCATTTGTGTTTCCCTAGTAGGGCTAAAATGAACTAATCCATAACCTCCTCAGGCTCCAAGACTTTCCAGGTAGGATGATTCCCATCCTTGACAAACTGCTGTCCCTTCCAGCTCCTCAGGTTCTCATGATGGCAACAGCTACAGCACAAGTGGTTTACAGTCCACTTGTTCTCCATATTCAGAGTCTTTTAAAGCTTTTTTTTTTTTTTCTATTTATTATAATGCATTTAATTTTCTCTGATTTTCACTTCTATCTCTCCTTCTCCCTTCTTGCATTTACTTCTCTTTATTATGTCTGGCCATGCTGCTTTTAACTCCCTGATGCAGTACATGCAGTGGCATTTAACAGCATTTTTCACCCCTCAGTTTTGAACTGATTTCTGCTTCCATGAAGCTTCCTGCTCACAAAATAGCAGCTACAAACCGTGCATTCACCCTGGGGCTGGAAAGATAGGCATCCTCTTCTGAGGCTGAATAATCAGGCAGTGGGGGATGTGACAGCTCCCTGGAAAATGCCAGTTTCTCCAGGGAGGCTTTGTAATGCTTACAAGCACTAGTTTGCCCGAGGTAGCAAAGCCCCAGGGTCGCTCCCTAACCCAGGACCCGCACAAAGCAGGGTATGCGCACTCCACTGACCCATTTGATCAGCTCATGGCTTTTACTTATTCATGGAAATACAGCAGTTCAGGACCTGGCCTTAAGTCTCAAGTATCACGAAGCGTCGTGTGAAGCCTCACCAACAGTAAGAAACACTAATTTGTGGGCAGCATGGAAAGAGAGTGGTTAAATAAGAAGACATCTTCATTTCTCCACTTCCTAGGAAGTGTGCCTCCTGCTTTCTGTGACCAGCTCCAGGTATTTTGTTCCGCAATCTCTGCCATTTCCCCTCTTTCCATCCCTGCAATTACACTAATAATAAAGATTTCACTGTACCAGTTAAGCAGTATGGCATCCCACAGACAAAAAAAAAAAGAAAAAAAAAAAAAAAGGCTAAATACAATGATTCCTCAGAGCAAACTTCTTTTATACTTCACATCCTGCAATTCGTTATTTTCCATCTGTTTAAGAAGTGTTACCATACTGGGATAACCTTACAGCATTTATTCAGGTTAGCTCCCCACCAAAGAATATAAGGAAATATGATACAGATAAAGTAACTTAATTAAAGCATTTTCTTTCCAAAGGCCTGTTCCTGCTTCCTTTGAAAGCAAAATGACAGAAAGCTTACAAAAAGAAAGGTGAAATGTAAGAAGATGAAATGTAGGTATTGCATATACCACATAGGAAATTCATGTTTGTATGGTTCTTAAGAGCCCACAACAAAGCAATTCTTCTGTTAAATCTTTAAAGCCAGATCACAATCCCCTTTCACTTTGTTTTCATCTTTTTACTGTGAATTGTTTTAGAACTCACATTTTTGATACACAGGACTCAGATTGTCCTAGCTCAGTATCTGAATCAATACCTTCTGGACAATTTGCATGCTAATCAGTTTCTCTAATGCACAAGAAACCTAATGGGAATTCCCAGTAAGTGATGAATCTCATGGGGTTTTTTTGTTTATTTTTTATTTCGTTTGCACAAGCTGGAACAGCTCTACACATTAATAAGGTCTACATTATTTTTTGTGCCTGCATCTGCACTCTTATTAATATTTCAGTTTGAGTCACAAATGCTAAATTTAAATAGCCATGGAATTTTATGGCCATTCTTCTTAATTAGAAAAAGCCCTTTGGCTACACAGATGTTTTACATGAACTCTTGAAAAGAAACCCTGTGGAAGTAGAATTGGGAGCTCTCTGCATTTGCTGATTCCTTGAGGAGAAAGAAAAGTCAAATTACTGTCAAATACTTTTATTCCCAAGACCAAGGAGACACCACCTTGCCACCACGAATGATTAATATTACTCATTATCAAACAAATGAAATGCACTGTGCCAGGCACAGTAACAAACATTTCAGCCACTACTTCACATATCCAAACGGAAGCTCTAGTTACAATGAGTACAATAACGGACTTACTGTGAAAGAATTACCTGTTCTACTAAATTTAAGGTTTTGTATCAGTTTTTAAATGGCCATATGACAACATTTATAAACAAAACAACCATACACTATTATGTTTCCTTTTCCTCTGACCTGTATCCAGTCAAGTAAACAAACAGCTGAGCCAAACTAAATTAAATAAATTCTCTTATAATGTACTACAGGTTAACAGCTAAAGGCCTTTTACTAAATTTTTTTTCAAATTGCTTTGAAAGAAGTTGCCATTTTATTTTTTTAGTTCCTATTTGCATATGTGAAGGATCTCTGCCATACTTAGGAGGTTTGGGTTTATTTCATTGTGAGTTTGGGTTTTTTTGTGTTTTGTTTAACTGGAGAGTGTGATAAAAAGGGGAAACACCTGAATAACTGAAACAATAGCAAAAGGAAATGAGAAGCCTTCCAAAATCTTCATGATTTCCTCATTCCTTTGCTTCTTCTAGGACCTTTCCTTGTTAAGTAAGGTGCTTCAGATTTTTTGCTAATAGTAGTTTAAATGAAATACAACTCAGAATGTCACTGTGCTGGAAAATCAAAGCCATTTCATAAGTTAAGTTAACCACAAGAGGGAACCCGTGCTGTCCAAACAATGAGATTTACCTGGCCTGTGGGTAAAAAAGAAAACTTGGCTACAATTTTAATCCAACCATTATTAACTGAGTACCTTTCCTAGTTTACAACACTTTCTGTATATAATAAAACAAATGGAAATCAAATTTAATCAACTGTATTTTCTGGATTCCATGCAAGTGAGCTTTAATATTCCTGATTTTTAGTAACATATCATTGTACAATTATACCTAGTAACACATGACTTTCATGCAGCTGAAAGTGAACAAGTCTGTACAAAGCCTGTTATGGTAGAAATTCCAATATTTGGACCTTCAAAGGCAAATTCTATTCCTCATAAAGAATTAAAACTCTGCCCTATGAAACTGGAGACAGCAATGAGTTCTAGCAACATGGGCAACTGAGAACAGAACTCAAGCAGCTTTTAATGCTGGAAACTTCAATGCTGACTGTGGTTTCAGTGATACCAAACAGTGTGTCTATGGCCCAAAAACATGCTATTAGAAGAAAAATATAAATTAAAGGAAACCAACATGTTTGTTAGCTTGAGAAAATTAATTTCAAATTAACTTCACCATGTTGGAAGAAGCTGTCAGCAGGAACAGCAGTGCCTGGCAGTATGGCTCCACCATGGAAATCCTGGCATTGGGATGCAATATATTACTGACTGCTGCTTGTCAGGGATAGTATGACATGGAAACATGAGCAGCTGCTCTCATCTGAAACACCACTGCAGATATTATATGATTAAACTAGTATGCATGTATTTCATAAAAATGTTTGCAGCTATCACATAAAATCTGAATGCTTCCACAGACTTGCAGCCCAGAAAAGAGGAATAACTCTACTCATTACAGAGCTAATGTTCAATGAGCCACAGAACCACCCAGGACTTCTTCCCAGGCGATGGACAGAGTTCCTCAGCAGCTTTGTTACAAAGCTCTCTCTGAGTTATTTCTGCCCTGAAATTCAAATCACTAAACAAAGGCAGTTTGACCACAAAGATGAATCTGGTAATTTGGGAGCATGCCATGTGAGTCTCTGCTCCTCAGCAGCTGAGGGCCACCACCACACTGGAGATACTCCTCCTGCTTTTTAACATGATTCAACAGCCTTAATTTGCACATCAAAGGATGCGAGGGTTACATACGATCGAGATCTGTGCCTGGATCGCCGGTAGTTTGGATCTGCCTGGGTTTTCCCCTTCTGCCGCCGCAGCACAGCTTCCCACTGAGGGGCCGAGTCAACCATATCATTCTCCTGCCGTAATCTGCAAAGGAAGTACCAGGAGTTTAGTCTGAGGGCTCTGATGCAGGATGCTTTTGAGAAGCAATGGGGTATTTCTATTTCCCCCCACAAAAATCCAGCTCCTGCAATGCTGTACTTAACCTTTCATCTTTGCCAAATTTTAACTAATGCTCCTAAACTACATTAAAGTAAGAACTGTATAAAAGAAAACTCACTGCATTCTTATTTAGAAACAGCATGAGCCAAAAATGTAACAATCCATGTCCACAACCTGAATTCTTCTTCCCAGCCTAAGCCAAACATCTGGCTTTTTTTCCTTATTTACTTATTCCAGTCTACCTCATCTGCAGCAAATGGGAGATGTACATCATAATACAAGGTTCTACTATAACTTTCACAAGTACTTTACTCCAGCATGCACCTTCCTAGGATCCAGGGAAAAATCCCCTTGCTGAGTCCCCACTCAGAAGAAGTGGTCCCTTCATCCTAACCTGCAACAAAGCTCAGGATGCACGCAGATCTCCAAGGCACCCCTTCTGCACCATCCCCTGAGGCTTTGCTCCCTGTCATGGCTTGTGTGCATCTAAATGACATGCTATGCCTTTTATTTCGTCTTTTTTAAATTTAGTTTCTTTAAAATCCATTAATTTGTTATCGGAATGCGTTACAGATTGAGCCAAATGTCAAAATCCTATCAACTCAGCATATTTGTTAGCAGGCTGCAGTAATTCCACAATGCCACAACCATCCAGGCAGCCAGGCAGTGTTTGACCGAAGTTCCGCAGACACTTCCCACAGTTTCGAGGTTGCACAAATGACTGATGGGGTGAAGTGCTAAGGTGGTGGAGAGAATGGATATGCTTGGTCACAGCAGTGAATTTAAAATTCACCAGGGATTGCAAAACATCCCTGGAAAACACCACCCGAGTTTGGGTTGTCTGATCGGATGGTATAACTGGCATACTGGAGAAACCAGAGGGGAAGACTCACAGGTAAAACAAAGAAGCCAACAGAGATAAAGGGATTACACTGGAGATGTAGGCAATGCAAAGTATGTTGTTGTTGCTCCTCACTTCAGATGTACTTTTCTCTTTGAATTTTGAATTGTATCAGGCTAAACCAGCTACACAGGCTTCTGCTTTTCCTTTGATCAGATCTTCTCTCACATGCATAATGAATTTTGAGCTGGATCCCCAACTGCTGCAAACAGCCACAGCTCTACAAAATGGTAGGAAGCATCTAGAGAAGACTGCGACCTCAGGTTTTGATTTCTACGCAAATCTTTCTAAATCTGTAATCTGCTGACAGGTATTAACATAAACTTCTACCTAAGGATTTAGTAGAAGAACTCACATAGCAACAAGTAATGAGTTGTGATTTTCATCCCAAATAATCCAATTTGTGCAAACAGCAATCATCCCATATGGTATAGACACCACCAACTGCCTCCCACACATGGTAGTCACTTGCACAAAAATACCAAAAATCTAAATATATAAAGTAGCATTGCAGCGATTAAAACAAGCAGTGTCAGCCCACTCAAAGTCCTGTTGCAGCACAGCAGAACTCAACTAGATGGAGACATGAAGAAACAATACATCCATTTTGCAGCTGCAAAGAAAGGTGCTATGCTCACATTTAACAAGGTAAAAGATGACCAAAGTACTGCAATCTCTACATGAAATACATTATTTGAACGCAATGTTCAAATTCTAATAATTTTGGGGCAAATTTTATAGCTTTTTGGTGACAGAAATGGTCAAAAAAAAAAAAAAAAAAAAAAAAAAAGGAAAAGCCGAAAGAAGTTTAACTCAAATCCTAAATTTCTATTTAAAGGTACTTTTGAATAAAAACTGCTGCCTTTGCACTGAAAGCCCATTACAGTTTTCCTTTCATTCTTTTCACCGAGCACTGGCACAGGTTGCCCAAGAGGTGGTGGCATCTCCATCCTTGGAGATACTGAAAAGCTGTGTGGGAATGATCCTGGACGACCAGCTCTTGGTGGCCCTGCTGGGGCAGTGGTTGGACCAGATGACACCCGGCAGTCCCTGCCAGCCTCAACCATTCAGTCACTCTCTGATTCTGATCAGATGGATCTTCTAAGTGTAGCCAGGAAGGAAACATGCTTCAGTACACACTGTCTGCTCCTTTAATATATTTTTGTCTACACAATAAATTTTGACCACAGGGTTGAAAAAGCAAATGCATTTCTTCAGTGACTGAAATATGCTCATCACAGGTTCTTCTTCACTTTCATATGAACACCTGCTTAGGAGAAAACATTTATATGATGGAGTGAAACCTCAAAGACTGAGATCAAGTAAAAAGATTTTCCCTAAGATTTTCTGGTGTTGTACCTTCAGAAGCTCTCATCTACATTTCTGGGGTTTTTTTCTTATCTACATCTGATTTTCTCTGATAATTTGTTTTCTTCTGGCAAATAGTTCACAGTGATCTCTTGTCATGTGACAATATATTCTACTCTACTATAATCAGAAGCAGATTTCTTTGGTCAATGTGAGTATTCACTCATTTTATTCCAATAAAACAAAACAATTTTGTTTCTGCTTGTGTCAGGGACCTGATTATTGTACTGGAAAATAAATTGTATTAGTCTATGCAACAGCATAGAGTTGAGCAACAGCAGTTGCAAGCCTCATTATAATGTCCTATTTAACCCTGCTAGGGCTGGCTCAGCTCTGGCAACAGGAAAGCTACTCAGTGCCTCTGACCTTTCAGCTTCTTCTGCTCCTGCTGTGGCTGCTAACAAAACACAGAAATTCATTATGACTGGTTGTTTTCCTGCACCTGCTCACAAGGAACAAGTCTTAGACTTCCAGCTCATTTAGTACTTGTTTACTCTAACACTGATAATGACTTTTTATCTGGCCTGATTTCAAGTGATCACCTAAGAACAAGAGATGCTGAAACATTAACATTTTTGCTGTATCTTAGATTTCTGAAAACGTGAAAAACTTAGAAACAACCAAAAAAAAATTGATTTTTTTCTTTTTATTTTGAATTTTTTTCCCATGAAGTGAGGAAGGGTTGGTAAAGGCCCTTTTATTCTTCAAAAAATTGATAAGCACTACTTATATTCCTTCTTACAATTCAGTCTTTATATTGCCAGGAGTTCTTAAAAACATTCTTGTGGTCAGTCTCTAGTTTCTTTCATTTGCTTGTGGAGTTCCCTGCACAAGGATTTTCACAGGGGGAGAAAAACCTGCCAAGAGTGTTCTTGGAGAAAGGGATACAACATACCATTTACTTCTGATCACTGCAACTACACTCGGCATGTCATTTAAACTTCAGCTGGAAAACAAACCTTCCATGCACACTAGGTTATTGTTAGCCAAGTACCTTACTAGACTGTGCTCTAATTTAGGTAAGCTTCAAAGAAATCTTATGTCTCAAGCACAATTTATGCCATCCCATGTGAGTGTCACAACGATTTTTTAACATTTCTTTAAGTACTGCAAGTCATGGTTAAAATTACACTGTGTATTCCTGCAGTCACTACCTAGCATACGATTATTTCTAAGAGCTTCCAGAGATCTGGAAATCATTTATCACTCTGAGTACCACATATAAGACATGAAGAAATGATGGCAGCTCATGCAGACAGCAACTTAGAAAATTTGCCTTAAAACAGTTCCTCTTTTGACCAGTTGCATTTCTCTTGCACTGTGTTTATGCAATATGAGGAAATTCTATGTGCTTTTAAAAACGTATTTTCAGAAATATATTTTAGAATATATTTTAATATTATTGAATTATATATGGATGCTGTTATCTCCAGTGCAACATGAAAGATACAGCTTTAAAGGGAATTTATAGGAATTCAGTAGTTATGCCATCTTTCTCATATCAGCAATAAGAAAAATAGGATATATAATACAGGACTTGTTAGCATCACTTGATATGACCTACTGCTGTCCTATTAAAACTTGATGCTGTACACATTTTGGGTTTGGGCCCACACCTGACATTTTGGAAAACAAAATAGCTATACAATTAAATGCATGGATTTAAAAACAACACTGAGATTCATAGCCATTAAAAATGTTTTAACTTCTTGAAAGCTTATTTTCTGCTTGAAAAAATCTGCACTTGAATTTGTGAAGTATTGAAGTATATGCTGAGAATATCATTATCAAGATATTATCCACTTTATTTGCATTTATATTGCAAGTCTTTTGTAAGTGTGCCCTGTATTTGATCTTGTGGTTCATTACTGAGCTATTCCCAAGCAACAGGAGGGCAGGCATTCATTGCATACAACTATAATGATGTATTCTGGCAATTATCACTCTTCTTATTGAGAAAAGGGCCTTAAGCTGCCCCAGGAGGACTCTATACACATAAAACATATTAGATCCCTTCTTACTAGGTTTATCTGAGAAAAGTCCATCTCAATTTGTCTGTGTTGCATGTCTCCCTGTCTAAAATATGTAACAGATTGTCACCTGTTTCTCTTCTTCCGATGCTCTCTGTTGGAATTTTCAGATTCACTGCCGCTGCTGGTGTTACAGCGGGACCGTGACCTGGAGAGGAGAAAAGCAACATCTCAAGATGAATTTATCTACTAACACCAAAATTATTGCAGTGCTAAACGAGGAAGGAACAACACTGCAAAAATATCACTCAGGAAATCAGAATTAAAAGACTCTGGAGGGCTTGTCTACACCTGCAAGTCATATTATCTTTTTCTCATTAATTGATTGGGAAGAACTGCTTCAAAAGTACTGCACCCACAGTGTAGTATCAGGTGAGTGCTATTTTCATTTTTAATAATTTCACTGTTTCATTTGTTTTATTTTTTAAAATTTATTTTATCATTCAGCATTCTTTTTGTGTATGCCACATTGATGTGTTTCTTGGAGGTGTGAAATGTATCACCTCCAATCTACATGTATTCTGGCTCTTTTCTTCTTGCACATTGTGGTACGCCCAACAGAAATGATACAGAATTCTGGGGTTGCAGGCAAAACAAAATGCTCACAGATCCGTATTTGCTATTCACCTCAACTTCCATCCTGTAAGTTCACAAGTCCTCAGTCTATGGAGTCCGTTCTCCTCTCTCTCCTAAATTAGGAGATCATTAGCTCAAGTATCTCATCTCCCATTCAAACAAGTATGTCTTAAAGTAACAGGACAGCTAAAATCTAGGAAAATCGGCTGAACCCAGCTTGTCTGAAGGGAGTATTAGGCAACATGGAAGAAATACCAGTAACACTGGGATTCTGCTGCTCTTTATGGAAAAAGAAGGCTCAGCTACCTACAGGCAAACTCTTCTCTACTACCTGAGACCCTTAAATCAGTGATTGGATTTTGGAGCAGACAGACCAACTGTCAGAGCTTTGGTCCTAGAAACCAGGACTTTGTCACTGTACCACTGGCTATGTTGGAAATAACGTAACTTTTAAAACTTTTTGATTTTATATCTCTAGTCAGGCTTGGTTTGCCTTTGCCTTGCGGAAAAGAATTTTAAGGTTTTTTTAGGGGGACTTTGCACCACTCAAGGGAGATAAGCTTAACGTCTCAACAGACTGGGAGTAGCCCTAAAGATACCCAAAAAGATAACAACCATCAGCAAACATCAACGAACATCTATCCCAGACACCGCGCCCTGGCATGGTTGGAGACACCTGGTCCGGACAAGACTGACAAGGAAATCAAGGAGCGAGGACCTTATTAACATCAGAGGCAAAGAAATCCAGATCCAATAGGAAACCAAATACTAAGAACTACGCAACTTGGGACCAATGAACAATAAACCAATGGATTTCTAGAGGTTTTGGGCTGTATACGGGTTAGGAAAAATCTAATAAAACTTATGTGTGTATGGAATATTTTCCGTGGCACATCCTGGCCAGAAAGAAAGTCATGCCTGATTCTCTGTCACTTCAAATATAGTGTTAGAGAGTTTTTGTTTTTCCCATAGTTTTGGTGACAGCTAGGTCCTAAAGACTGGCACTCTCATCAAAACCTGATTCGGACCGTTCGTTTTTTAGTGTGAGAATGGTCTTGGAATGGTTGGATTTGATGTTCTGGAAAAGGTCCTTCCCAATCTGAACACTTCTGTGATTCCATGAATGCCCCCAAAGACAGATGTGTTTCTCCGGTATACTGACAGCCCAGCTGAATAACGAGGAAGGCTGACTGATATTAACAGGAGCTGGTCTACAAGGATTTAGGCTGCCTGGAGTCAGAATCAGTGATGATTTTGCTACAATGGAAAACAGAACTTTTCTTCTGAGGTCTCTGGCCATGACATAGGAGCTATAAGGGGATAACTCCTGATGATGCTGGTAGAGATACTATTTTTGTATGCCTCCTGGCTTTTCTTTTGCTCTTTTTGATAGCTGACATTTGTAACAGGACAGATTTGTTAAACTACACCTCAAACAAGCCAAGGAGAGAAAGCAGTTCCCTAGGTGTAAGTAACAGGTAAGGGGAAGCATTTCATGACAAGGTAGGAAGTTGCTGACCAGCACCTGCTCACTGCATGTTCTAATGGTTTAGGAGGAAGAGCCCAAACAGGATGAGACAAGATTGTTCCTAAGGAACAGAAAAGATGCAGCATGGAACTGTTCTATCTGGTGAGGGACACATCACTCTGCTTTCTACAGGACTAGGACTGCATGACCAGGACACACATGTCACTCTGACACACCTGAGAGCCTCATGAAATTCTCCATAATACCAGTGAATTATGGTTGCCTTCATCAAATTGCTGAGCTTTTAAATGCCTCAGTCTATGGAGTCCCTTCTCCCCTCCTAAATTAGGAAATCATTAGCTCAAATAGCTCCCATTCAAACAAATATTTCTTAGAATAACAGGACAGCTAAAGTCTAGGAAAATCAATTCAACCCAGCTTGCCTGAAGGGAATAAATTTGGCTAAGTGAAATTTCCCCCAGAGAAGCCTCTCCCCATCCCCAAACTTCATGTTCATAATTTAAAGCCAGGATATCCAGGTTGCCAGCTAAAAATACACCTTTCTGGGTGAAGTTCAAAGTGAGGATAAAAAATATGTGTGTTACTATCAAAAATTGTAACCCCAAAGGAAGAAGGAAGATTAAAAGATGGTGTCAAAAAGATTCACTCAAGCACAACGGAAGAGTTAAGAGCAATAAATGCTCTAGAACCGCAGCAGACCTTACACAGCCAAAAGTATACCTTTCCCCACCCCAGTCTTATCAGATGTTTAATAAATATTCCACTAACAACAACATTAGTAAGTCATTTGAGCAACACTGCTCTTTCACAGTTCCAGGTCATTAGCATGACTCTTTTCATCTACATTTTTTCACTATGACAAGAATTTTCTTACTGTGATTTAAGTAATTTATCTCATAAGGTACCAAAACAGCCAAAAATCACAGTGTGGCAGGCAAAGTACAAGATAAAACATCCAATTTGATCAAATTCAAGATAAGCCTTTCTCTAACTTTTTAGGAATGGAAATCTGATCCACCTTTTGGATACTGCACATCAAATTACCTTGTGTTCCCTGTCAGGAAAGCACTGGTGGGGACACAGAAGTGCTGCTGAGCTGTCAGCTGACTGGCAGCTGCTCATGCTTATTGTCAGAATATTATCTTTCACTGAATATTAAATATCAGCTTTTACTGAACGGAATAAAATACCAAAAAAGGGGGGAAAAAAGGTAGTTTCCTAAATCAGGTGCAAGAACACATGAACACAGCCTGTTCTCTGACAATTTTGGGGTACCTTTTGGCCTTTATTCCCCTGTTTTCCTTGTCATGCAATATATTTGATATTTTGCAGGCAGAATACCTATACAGTCTGGCATAAGGAGCAGGAAAGAAGTCATAGTCAGTTTTACAAGAGATACAACAAATACTGTCTAGGAGAGGGCTTGGAGAGCTGAGGAAAGCTCACATCCTGGCAGAGTCTTTTTCTGATTAAAATGAGAGGAGAATAGCCAAATTGTGAGGAAGTGGAGAAGGCCTTCTGCAATGTACAATAACAAACCTGCGCAGAGCCTTTCGGAAGAGGTCCTTTCTGAGCACTGAGGCTTTCCACCTGAGATGCCTAACTAAATCCTCTCAGTTTTATGTGCTGGACATCTATCACAGGACTACCACGGGCAGCTTGTAATGCTAACACCCTTCCAAATAATATTCTGTTATTTTATAATAAGAACAAAGTATGTGAGCACTTTCTCTGGCTTCCTGTGATTGTCCCCGCGAAGTTTGTATCTCTGCCAGAACTCCTTTCCCGTGCTGCAACAGTGATTCAGATCCTGGGAGTGCCTCCTCTCCTTCCCAAGCTCCAGGAGCCTCTGGCATTGAAATGCACTACACTGTCTCCTCATTCCAGCAGTGCAAGCAGGAGCACAGGAGCGAGGAGAAGCACTGAACAGAGTCATGACAGGCAGATGAGGCAAAAATCTGTCAAAAGCTGAGGCTGTTGAAGGGCACACCCAAATTCACACCTGCATTTTATTTGAAATGTGACAACCAGTCACGTGTGAAATGGGAGATGGGGGTGGGGGAGGGGGGAGAACCTTAAGAAAAAATCAAGAAAAAATGTGCAAGACAGCAAGAGGACCATCAGGAGTTACATATGGCTATGCACTTACCTCTTGCAGGACAATTCATCTCAGTTGATAGCACACTTGCTTGCAAAACAGATTAATTAAAAGTGGGTAGGGAGGCTGGAGAAGTTAAAACAAACTCCAAAAGCTAAAACCTCTGCAACTGACTTTCAAGTTGCAGATAAGCCCTCAGGAAACTTTCACAAGCTGCTTCTAACATGGGGAAGTAACAATGTGCTGGAAGCTCTGTGCTGTGACCAGGCTGTGCCACCGAGCATTTCAGCAAAAGAGAAGAAATAAAAAATTAAATGGTCGTAACACAACAAACCTTTCATACATTTAAGAAGATGAGGGAGAAGGAAGGAAAGGAGGGGATGCAGTGAACCAGAATATGACCAGTATCTTCACTATCATTTCATACCTGCTATAGATCATATATTTACCTTCTCCTTTGCTTTAAATCTGAATCTTCACCACTGTTTTGATTTTTCCTGTGACATTAAGGAAGTTTTAATGAAATATCGTAGAGTCACTTAATACAAATACACAAAACTACCCATAAAAAACTCTAAAACTTTACAAAGTGTTTTAGTTTTTTGATTATTTTTTTTTCAGTATGATCTCAGGTAGAGAAAATAGGGCATGTGCTTGTTTTAAACCTTTCAGGACACCTTTACAGTAAGTTGTGAAGGCATGATTCCATTCAAGCTCTCATTGCAAACCCGTGACTTGCAAAATTAAGCATAGCATGCTGGCCTTTAGAGTTTCCTACTGTCTGCAATATACCAGAGCCTAAATTTCCTGTTAACTCCAGTAAAAGGTACATAAACAACACAGCTATTGTTATTAACAGCTGGAAAAGGAACGTGCATGAATAAAACCAAGACTCAGGAAGGCATAATTAAGTTAGAGTCTACCTACTATTGTCAGTCTTCACAGTCTCACACACAAGATAAGACTTCTAAAAACATTTTGTTCATTTGGTAGCCCAAGAGAAAACTTGCTACTGGCATGACTGTCTGTCCACTGACCAGATCAGCCCAATGCAAATCCCAGATGATAAAAGCAACTTCCTGCTGCACAGTGCACAAACACTTTTCTTTTCTTGATACGATAGAGCTCTGCATTGCACATCTCTAGTCTTTTGTTTTCACAAAGCCAAACAAGTTCCTTCTGACAATTAAGCTAGCAATGCATCAGAAAACCTGTGCTGGGTTTGTCTGCAGTAGAGTTAGTTTTCTTCCCAGTGGCAGGTATGGGGCTGTGCTTTGGAGTTGTGCTGAACACAGGGCTGATAATACAGCTATGATTTTGTTGTTGCTGAGCAAGGATTGCACTGAGCCAAGGCCACGCTGGGGAGGAGGCTGGGGGTGCGTGAGAGGCTGGGAGGGGACACAGCCAGGACGGGTGACCCCAACTGACCAAAGGGATATGCCAGACCTTGTGACATCAGGCTCAGTGTATGGAGTGGGGGGGAAGAAGGAGGGAGGAGGGGATGTTTGGACTGATGGGGTTTGTCCTCCAAAGTCACCATTAGTGTGATGGGGCCCTGCTCTGCTGGAAATGGCTGAGCACCTGCCCAACCATGGAAAGCACTGAATTCATTCCTCATGTTGCTCTGTTTGTGCGCACAGCTTTTGCTTTCCCTATTAAACTGTTTCTCAACCCACGAGTTTTCTACCTCTTACCTTTCTGATTCTCCCCCTGATCCTGCTGGTAGGTAGTGAGTGAGGGGCTGCCTGGGGCTGGGCTGAGGTTAAAACACGACAAAACCCATTCAGGAAACACATTGCTGTTAATACCTATGAGGGCTCTATCCAACAGAGCAAATAAACATAACTCCATTGCCCGAGAGAGAGTTACACTCATTTATTTGGGGTCACTAAACACACACCATGGGTGAGCTTTTCTCTCCTGTCCCAGACAGCTAATGGCAGATAAAAGGTCTGAAACAGTTCAGAAACCTGACAAGGATAAAAGCTCCACATCAAACTAGATTTCCTCATCAATATAGCTGCATGGTCAGAGACCCCTTTGCAACCTCTGGCTTTGAAGGCCAAACAGGTAATTATTCCAGAGCTATCAGAAGGAGATGTAACTCTCACGTGCTGGCTCCCAAGGCGGTTTTAGAAGACTGCAATGAATACGGCACGGTATCTGTGTTTGTTTATACTTCCTAACAGATCACAGCACCAGGCAGGGGGCCCCAGTGATGAAAGCAGCTTCTCGGCAGGACAAATCATCCCAGGTAACACACAGTCTCTCAGTACTCCATTGCATCAGAGCTGTCCCTGTAATTTGCTTTTTGGACATGCTCAAGGACACGCAGCACAGAACCTCCATCCATTCTATTTTACTTCTCTAAGTCACTCAATTCAGCTTGTACCAACTGAAAGTGTCACATAGTTGTATTTTTGTTGGTGTCCTCTCTAATACAAAGTGGTTCACATACAGGACTGTTGAAGACAGCTTTATGGCTCATTTGTTTAATCCTTGGGGCAGTTAAAGCAAAAAAATGTACTTATAGAGCTGCATTGGAAGCTCACTGTCAAGCAAACAAATCCATCAGTGCTTTCATTCACCAGGCAAAAAGAGCTCCAGTAACCAAAGGCATCTTGCACGTGTCAATAATGCAACTTCTCACATTTTTAACATCATTTTCCCACAACAGCACACAAGTAAACAACCTGATCAAAGCTTCCTTTCCAAAAATAGCTGTGGTATTCTTGCTCAGGTGTTTTTTTTGACTAACAACTGGCCCCTAGAATAGCCCCTTTCCCAGGACCCAGCTGCGTCTCCATGAGTTGGACACCGAGCATGCAGGACCCCAAGTTTCTACACTGAGAAGCTGACAGTAATTAACCCTGAGGCTCTTACCTCCTCCGAACTGGCTGCCCAGACTCATTCTCACTGCCACCGGATGGGTTCCTTCGGCGAGAGTAAGGAAACTTTGGTGATTTATTGCGGTCACTGGCAGAATTATACAGTCCACTAATGTTAAAAAGGAAGAGCAAAGAGTCAGCTTTAAAATTTCCAGGACAGTTAGGCCAACTAACTGAGATTCAGCTTACAAAAAGGAAAAGATACATGGACACACACACACACACACACACACATATGCACAGGTGAGTACTTGGCTATACATGCTTTTGTGGGTGTTAGTGTGTGTGCTATGTAAATGCAGATGGTACTGCTTTCTAGCAATACATTTTTCATGCTAAACCTTGAAAATGTAGGAGTGAGGCCTCCTAGCATTGTCAAGTCAACAACTCTCAGCTACAAAATATAGATTTTAGTTTATTCATATTCTTTTCCCATAATAAAATTTCTGTGCTTTAGTATGGCATATCCAACCCCGAACTAGGCATTCTTCATGTTTTCCATGGATGTAAGTATTGAAAACTTCCCACGTTCCTGTCATGACATACATCTTCATCACAGAGCTGATGCTTGGGAACATGAAACAATTCTACCTCTATTTCTCTTCTGCTCATCCATGCAAACCTCTGCCCATGGTGTGGAGGTGTTCCAAGCTCCAGCTTGCCTTCTGCTTTCCTAAAAGCCTCTGGCCTTCAAATTGAATCCATTCTTCTTCATCTGCTTCTGCAGACAGCTGATTACAGCACTGCTCTGGACAGGTGAAAAGTTCCCACAGCTCATTTCAATGAGAATTATTATTAAGAGCTGTGGAAACCTCTCTGCAACACTCAGCCTGCTTATGTGTCTAAAACTGTATATTGCTTTAGAATGAATAGATTTGCAAAAACTCAGTTCTACCATTCTTTAGCTCCTGCAAGATTAAACTTTCTGCTGTCCTGAGAGCAGCTTAAACACTGGCGCCATAAAGTGACAAGATGACACCACTTCTCTAAAAATAACCAAAGAAAGGTCTGTCCTAGCAAGAGAATATTTGCTCACTGCTCTGTCCTTACTCTGAAAACTACTCTGTTTAGAGAAGGAGCACAAGGGGTAAATCATCAGGGTGCCCCAAATGACACATCATGTATAGTTCTGAATTGTCACAGAAAAGCAGGACCATTCTGGATTGCACTTTACATGCTGTCTGGTTCAGTAGCCTCTTTCCAACGGCAGCTGTAAACAACCAACTACAGGAAGCAAAACCCTGAAGACAGCTTCCCAGTGCTCCCTGAGTCCCACACCATTCCCAGTCCAGCAGGCTTGCTGAGCCAGCTGCTGCAACTCTGCCTTCAGAAGCCCTTCAGGATTTTTGTTCCATGACTCGCCCAGCTTCCCCCAGGAATTCACCGGCTTGCACCACCCCTTGCAAAGGAGGACCACAGGTCTCCCACTCATGGTGAGTCACTACTCACTGCCTTTCTCAACACTTTTAAACCACCTTCAATAGCTTCACCTGAAGATCCTCAGTTCTTTTTCTGGAAAAATACAGTCCTGATCACTTTCTCTTTTCTCAGTACAACTCATGATTTTCTAGATGTTAACCCCTGAAATTGCCTCTTTTACTTACTGAAGTAAGGCTCCTGTCTGGCCTATGCCCTTGCTCCCTGTACAGATTTACTGCAGAGCCTTTCACATCTTTGATTACCTTTGCTGCCCCTCTCAAAGCCTATTCCTTTTCCTGAGATAAGGACATCAGAACTGCTCCCAAAATTCACGGAGCACATATGTGATCCACTAAGTTATATAATGGCACAGTGCTGTTCTCTTGCTTTACTAATAACTGCTAATTGTTTTTCTGACTGCTACACAGTTGGTGTTTTCTTTGTTATCCATCAGAATTCCACAGCACTTCATGTTAATCAGAAATCTAGGGTTTGGTTTTTTTGTCCTCATGTACCTCTCTTCACATTCTTTGACTCAACAGGATCATCAGTCACACTTCAGGGGTCTTTCTGCCACTCTTCACAGACAAATTTCTCACTATCCTAAACAAATTTGCATCATCACCAAGCTTTATCACCCCTTTTCAAGTTCTTTGACAAATATACTAAATATCAGAGGTCTATGAACAGAACTCTGTAGAAAGCCACTGCTGACATTCATTCACCGGCTACCTCCTCCTACACATACCTTCCTAATTTTTAACTGTTTATTTATCCATGAAAGAATCTATCTGCTTAAATGCAATACACCTATATTATGAATCAAATAACACATTAATATATTATATTAATATCCTTCAACCTACTGCTGTGGCATGGTATTTACCATTGCACAATACCTCAGACATCAAGTCTTGCCTTACCTCTGTGGGCCATTTTCCTCCCATGGAGCACTTGTTTTACTTCTTTGTGTTTCTGGACTGTTTTCATTTTTCATCTTTTTAAAGCTAAATAAGAGTACAGATATATACATATTTAGTTATTTATTTTTTTAAAAACCTATTGTACACAGATCACATTTTCTTTTATGCTGACCACTTAAAATTTAATTTTAAAGGCATACACTCATTACAGAGACACACCCTGGCATATAGTTTTGTTATACAAAAGAGGGTGAGGACCCGCTACGTTGAAAAATTTCTCCTAAAAAGAGCAATCATAAGGGGAGGAAGAAAGGAGGGAAAAAAAAAAGAAAAAAAAAGAAAAAAGTAAAAAAAATCATCTCTGCAAGCTCATAATTGTGGCAGCACTGAGTCAGAAAAACAGTCAATCCTGTCTCCAAACAAACAAGAACAGATACTTAGTCAAGAAGTCTAACAGTAGGGCAAACATACAATATGATCTCATAGTCTTCCATAATATGCAGTTCACAGATTATTGAACCAGAGGCTTTACCTCCTTTTTATTTTACATAGCTCTTAATGAAACTTTCTTCCATGGATTTACTTAAATACCTCTTGAACATTTTAAAATTTTTGTCAAAAATAGTGCCTGGTAGGAGTATGTTTCAGTATCTGGCTATGACATAAACAATTACTTAATTTTATTTCAAAACTTCCACCTGGTTCAAAACTTCCATCCCTTGTTCCTGACTGTTTCTGTGATTATAGAAAGAAATAAAGAAAAACAAACACCTATGAATGATGGCTCCCTAAGAAAAGACTCCACCTCTTAATATTTTTTTTTACATATTTTTAACTGTCTAATCTCTTTTCTAAGTGAAAGAACTACAGACTGCTTAATCTCTCCCAGTAGGGGAGTCACCACATACCTCAGATTATCCTTATCATATTTCCCTACCATTTTTCCAGGTGTACAGTACCTACTTTAAAATGGGAGCAACAAAGGCAGGGGTGATGAAAACTATTCAAAGTATGACAGATCACAGGTTCATAGGTTCACAGAGCAGCATATCCTTCTCATACCCTCCCCAGCAGAGCCTTGGGCTTTATTTTTGCCAGGAAGATGTTTTTGTGAAAGAGCTGACTTCAATGACTGCTGCAAGGTGAAGTACCAGGAGAATCACCTGGCTTGAGAGATGTATCAGTGTTTGTAACCAGTCTCTCACCATACGTACAGGGGTGCGGGGAAAAAAGCAGGATGCTCCAATTCTTCCTTTATTCCTATCATTCCCACAGTGTCAGGTTTTACAGCTTCTCACCCATTAAAGCTCCCAGATAATTGCCACTTCAAATGCTGGGAAGTGGCTTTTAGCTGAAGCACACCCCTGCCCTTGCCAGTGGCTCAGCAGAGCTTTTCCTGCAGCACCATCTCTAGAGCTCTCTTCCTGCACGGAAAGCAGTTCACCTGAGACAGAACGAGGCAGCCACGCTGATTTCCACTCAGGTCATCAAGAAGCATTACTGACAGCAACCCCATACAACCATTAATACGTCATATAGTTATAAAGTGCTACTCAAGCAGAAAAACTAAAAGCTTTACAGTTGCTTACAGAGAGGAGGATATAAGCTGGGAGTTCTTTTCCCAGAGCAGGAGGTGACAGACTCAGCTTTATGAAGGAATTGTGTCTGCTTAACTCACTAATCCACTTTTAACCTCAGTCTTTGGTTACTGCAGGTCACTGAGTTAATCATTTAATTCTCACAGAGTGAACAAAATGCAAAGCTACAGTAAGTCAGCAGGAAAAGAAATTAAATTACACCTTATCAGGTAAATCATTTTCTTAATACTGCACCCATTAATTATTGACTCACAGGTGCATGCAATCTATTCCCAGGCTTAAAAGTATGTGCTTACTACAGACTGAGCAAGTAACTCAGATAAATACATTTCTGTCCCATATTTCAAAAAGGAATTTATTTGCACAGCATGAACTACTGAACAATACTTTGGCTGAACTTAGAGAAACGTGAATACTGTTTTCAAATCTTAAAAAGATAAAGTACCTGGGAGGTGAATTTACTGCATTAAATTCCCAAGTCATTATTCATTTGGAGCAGACACACACTTTACAGACAGAAAGCTAGAGCATGACAGCTCTTCAAATACCAGCAGTATCTCCAGGAATGCAGTTGCAAAAGATACTGAGTTCACTCAAAGCATCTGAAAGGTTTAGGATCTGAATTTCATATGAGATTACTGTCATTGGGGGGTTTTTATGATTTGAATTTATACCACTGATGCAGAAGTGATTAACTATAGATCTCAACTGTGAATGAGATGTTAAATATGAAAACTCAGTTTGTGAACACTACTGAAAGATGCTCTGCAAGCACCACTGACAACTAATGCATGAATTACACAGGATGGAGCAAAGTTCCAAACTGTAAATGCTACACAAATTTTGTGTGCTGCCTCTCACATACATGAAGCCTGGCAGACCCAAAAGGTGTTTTACATGTGCAGATAGAGACACAGAGAAAAACAAATCAAATCCTAAATAGAAAAACAACTTCCAACACCTTTTTTTTTTCTGGAAGTGACTAACACTGTCTAAAGATGACTTAGTAAGAATCTGCCTGTGAACTGCTTTTAAACTGTCAAGGTAAGAAACTAAATTCAGAAACCTTGAAGCTGTCATATTGAGAGCCACGTATTTTGGTTCTTCCTCCTAAACCTGCCTTTCCATTTCTTTTTAACAGCTCATTGCTAAAAATTCTGTCGTGAAGGTCTCCCATGCCCACCAAAATTATTATCTCTGCACTATAGAATAATGGTACCTTTTGCTTTGTATCTTTCTCTCTCCTAACAAATCACAGAACAACACAATGGTGGGGTTGTCAGGGTCCTCTGGATGTCATCTGGTCCAGCTGCCTGCTTCAGCAGGGTGACCCAGATTCAGCTGCCCAGGACTATTCCCAGACAGCTGTGGAATTATCTCTAAGGATGGAGACTCCACCACGTTTCTGCACAACCTGTGCCAGTGCTCAGTCATCTGCACAGGGAAAAATTGTTTCCTGACATTCAGAGGGAACCTCCTGTGTTTTAGTGTGTGCCCACCTGGTGCTGTCACTGGGCACCACTGGAAAGAGCCTGAATCCATCCTCTTTGTGCCCTCCCTTCACGTATTTTTTAACCTCTGTATTGTTTTCTTCTTAAAGGTTTAGCTTCAGCATGACCAAGTGGCAAAACAATAAACTTTCTTTTAACACATGATCAGCATTATTTTCTAAGGACTAGAATAGTGCATTCAATTTCCCTCAGAATGAGAAAGCAATTTAACTCAGCTTTTCTACTGGAGATCAACTGTTCCAAATATTAGGCAATAGAGAACACTATCCACCAAGTATTTGCAGTAAATCTTCTAGATCCTTTTTCAGAGGTCAGTCCAGCTACCTAGTAGGTGAAGCCCACAACTTCAATGCATGGATAAGTCCAGTTAAGAGTTTCTCAGTTAAGAAAAAAAACCCCAACTGTCAGGATTGCCAAGCATGCAGAGACAGATATCCAGACAGCTAAACAAAAGTTAAGTGCTGTGTTTTTGACTCATTCTTTCGTCAGATCACTCTTTTTCTGATTCAGGCACAAAAATTCCATCTAAAATTAGGGGTGGGGATATAAATCCCTTCTGAATATGAGCCTTACCTCTTCCTTTCAAATGTGCACTTCAGCACTGATAAATTAGACACAGAAGACCACACAAGTCCAGAGGAGCCCTGGCAATTCACTAGTCCTACCGATCAGGAACAAACACTCAGGATTTTTATTACAAATTGAACAGTATAATGGGCAGTCACTGCAAGATTAACAAACCTGCTGGGAGAGAGCCCATGCCCAGCTCCTCCCACCCCACACACCCCAAGCTTGCCCTGTTCAGAGACAGAAAGCCCATGCCCTGAGGGCTCTGACAGCCAGCCCACAGCTCCCAAGGAAGAGACTAACAGGACTTCACAAGACTATCCTGACCAGTGCCCTTTGGGTCATTACCTGTTTTTTTTTTCCTATTTAAACCTGAGACTGTCTACCTTCCCATTAACTTGTGCTGATTTATGGGTTTTCAAACCATGTGTCGCCTGAAATCCCTGTTCCGCATTGATTGGAAGACCAGGGTTTTATAAAACGAATTACTTGGAAACACTCTCTGACCTTTGTCAGCAGAAGATCAGACGGTCCTGAACTCAAGGGCAGGATAAACTGATACTAATGATTACTAAATGTGTTCCTCTATCCAATGCATTGTACAACCTCTTAAAAGATGTAAGGAAACTGTGAGTCCACATACCTTTTCACTGGAGAAGGTGCGATAATTTTGGTAGTTCCTTCATTTTCCCCATTTGTTGTAATCTGGCTCATGTTCTTAGAACCTGAAGGAAAAAAAAAGCCCAAAGCAGATGAGTCCTGTAGCACAAATGTTTGCACACCTATTCAGCATAATCACCTCCTGAACACAGGGCAGCATGAGAGACAAAATGACACACAAGATACCTGGTGCATGCTCTGCTTGTTAAGGGTGTGTGAGGATTACACTTTTGTGCCTTATCCTTATTTCTAGGTGCACCAGGGCACAAGAGAGTTTAACATGAAGCACATTCATTACTCTTCCATGTAAGACAGAAAAGTCTGAAGCTGTTGTTCTCAAAGAGATACTCTGCCACTGTCAACAGAAGGAAATTCCCTGCTCAGTCAACAATGAGAATAAAGGTGTGGGGAGAATACAGTTTGGTTCCTGTTGGTACTATGATTTCAGTTTCCATGTTACGCTGTTAATATTAATCTGTAATCTTCCTTTAGTTCACACATTGTCTTTCCACCTAATTGGCAGTTTCAGACATTTCTTACAAAACTGTTACCATCTATAGAAACAGATGTCAAGTAGAACAAAAAGACAGTATCATTATTGATGTAGACCTCCTCTGGACAGGATTCTGAGCATGTTCATTGAAGATAATGAACTAGGCTGAAGATTACAATGCTATGTCCTCTGGACACAAGCAACAGCATCACAGTGTTGTTTAATGTAGTGGTACAAACCCCAAGCCATTTTGACTGGCCAAAACAAAAATGTGATGTCTTAATTTAAGCTGTGAAAAGATTTTGCATGGTAAGTTTTCTCCCCAGCCTCAGACAAAGGATTTCCTCCCAAGCTCCCTCAACTTCCCATACCACCCCTTTGGCATACAAAGTCTCTGGACCCTACCTCAACACAAATACTTGAGATATTATTCTAAGGCATTTTGTCTGCTCATCAATTGGTTCTCTTACAGGTTAGATCTGCTAGTCTTCTGCAGAAATCAGCAAATATATCACATTTTCAAACAAAGGAATTAATCTCAGTATTTCACACATTCCTCTGTGTGGCAGCTTTTGATTAAGCCACATAAAGTCCTTGTAACTTAATGGAGCATTAACCTTGTGCTGCAAAACATATCATAGCAGTGAAACAACTGCCAGAGAAACAACCAAGGGACAAATCACATAAAAGAAATAGGCACCTCCAGAACTGATCCTCTGCTGTGTTTGGTAATATCCTTACCATTCTGCAGGCACCCAGTCACCTCTGGGTGTCAGGCCATGGTGGGTCAATCAGGAGCTTTCTGTCCACACTTACAGAAACTGTAATTATTGTCTATTACTATGTTCCACCTGGTGTTTCTTTTACTGACTACAGCACTGTTCTACCAACTTATACCTCTGTATGACATAATTAACTAATATAAAAAAGCAGACTCCAAAAAAACTGTCCAAACACGAACCCCATTGCAAAGACTCAGCTGTATCACTGTTTCTTGCATGCTGAGGCAATAGGCCTCTCAAAAGTACCTTAGACAGCCAGAAATCTTGAACATCTCATTCGTGGAAGGCATCCCTGGTTGTTTACATTTGGCTGGATAAGGTACTCTCAGCATTCACTGCACTGCACTGAACTTTTCCAATGAAGTGAATGCACACACTTAATTCCCTTGTACAGCCATCTTGACGCTGATTTGTGCATTCAATTCAAGCCAACTATTACATTTTTAAAAACTGAAGTGTCCAAAACCGTATCAGCCTGGGAAGGTAGTTAGCTTGTCGTGCTCGTTATCAGGTAAAGCCACTTAACTGACGTTATCTGGAAGCAGTGTTTGTATTCAAACCAAGTCATGAGAGCAGCAGATAGCATGATCAAATGGAAAACATGCACTAAGAGCTCATGCTTTGCATCCTGGGCTACCAAGAGACTACAAAAATGAATGGACTTCCACACGTCTACACCAGCACAGCCTACTCTGTGATAATGGTTGTTTTTCTTACTAGTTTCTAAGTCTGTAGCCTCAAGAGTTTGTTCATCTCACACCCCATGACTGAAATGCGGAAGCAGTCACACCCATCCTTTACAAAACATTGGATTTTAAGTAAACTTTAAAGTATAAAGCTCAAAGTAAATGAGTTAGGAAATAGCTAAAAGCACCTCAAGATCGATTTTCTCAAAATTCTAATTTTCAAACCCAATCTCACAATCTTCTGGGAAAAGGCTTTGACTGGGCCAGACCAACAGTTCTACCATGGCTGAGGCTGGTGAAGCAGGGTAGTGACAGGCACCTGTGGCAAAATGTGATTGTTTAGGGATTACCACAACACAGACAGTACTGTAACTGTAATACCCACACCCAGTTCTCCACCTGGCTTCTAAATCAGAGTGGCAGCACTTATTTTACACTGGTTTATTCAACTACCCAGGGTGCAAGGCAGGGACAAACCAAGTCCTCAGCTACCAAACAACAAACCCTAAGCAACGTGTTTTCCACCTCTGAATAAACTCAGACCTACAGCAACAGGTCTGGTCACATCAGTGTTTGTCCTGAGAGGATGTTCCCAAGGAGCTCTTCATGTCCAGCACTCAGCCATAAGAACAATGAACACTTTCACCGTATGTTGCGAAAGCTGAACATTATCAGTCTGGCCCTAAGAGAGTAAGACAGCATAGTGAGAGATCTTGTTCCACGTTTGAGTTTATTATTTGCATCCAGAGTAAAATGCAACTGTAATTCTCTCTCAGATGAAATGGGAAGAATAAGAAAATTAAACAAGTAACACTTATCTCACTCACAAGGTTTGACAGAACAAAACAAAAAAACCCTCTTTCTCTAAATGAACACCAACTTGAACACCAGCCTAAACACACAGCAAAAAAATCCCCATGCACCAATAGAAAAACACAGTCTAAATCTAATATAAAATCATAGCCATTAAAGTTTCTTGATACAATTATTCCACTAGCCCTAGAACAACTGAGATATGAAATGTATCAAACAAGTGACAAAATGGAGGTTACTGCATTTTAAACCACTGCAATCTGTATTCTAGGAAAATAATCTGCCATGCTAAAGCCAAAAGGTCTGCACTGTGCATCTTATCAGGGGAAGCAATCAATGGCAGTGGCTTTTATGCACGAAAAATAGTTTCTCTCTGTTCGCAGTATCATCTCCTTCAATCTCTCTGTTAAACCACAAATATTTTTACAGAAAACAGAAATAATATTTTCTGTCATTGTCTGGGCACCTGCTCTAGCTCTTAACCCAGAGATCACCAAGCGTCTGCAGTCCTAAGGACTTTAGTGTACTTTAACAGACCAATAAGACAAAGAAACATTATTGCTCAGCTCTGCTAGAGGTAACTAACCTCTGCCTTCAGGTGGCAGAAAAAAAATATAAAAAGCACATACTATGTTTATAACACCAGAACATGTATACAAAAAGAAGAAACAAGGAAAAGGATTTTAATTAGATGTCAGAGGTTAGAGGTTTTAGCACTTCACAGACACTTATCTGATGGAGGCAATGCCAATTTTATATGCTGCGGTCATGCACTTGTTCTAACTGTCCCCAAAACCACTGCGGTGGCTGGTCCCATCACTGACATCAACAGATTAAAAAAAATATATATATAAAATCAGAGTGGCTAACTGCAGTGGCTGCAAAAATGAAGCCTTGAATACATTTCACTTCGCAGTCTTAAGATAGAAAGGGAAAGAAGCAGAAAGGAAGGATGCTGAACTCAGAGAAGGTGGAAGGAAGTTATTTCATATGAGCTACTCGTGAGCTGTTGTTGGATTTGGGGAAAGTATATGGAAACCTGATTTTCAGTCCAAAAAAATTAAATTATAAGACTGTCCAGCTGAATCCTAACTAAAGTGGTATTTGACAGAAAATGCCTTAAGATATAATACATGCAAACTAAAGTCACCCTGTTTAAAATGTTGGACAAGTCATATTTAACCTTATTACATCATACTACAAATAGAAAATGAAGAACAAAGTACTAGCTACCAATGATGACCATCTGCATAATGTCATGCAAAAGGAACATTTATTTTAAGAGGAAATGTCATTTAATTTTCTCAAACATTTTAGTCAGGGAAACTTTTACATAATTCATAAAACTTATTAGTCTACCAGGGTAATTTCCAAGACAAAAAATATTCAATAAAATAAAATCTACATAATACATCGAAGCAAGTGATGCTTAAAATATGCCAAATAGTCCTGATTTATTGTGTGAAATGTACTTTGTTATATCTAAGAATAATTTCAGGTGAAAAGAGGTAGATTAATTTTATGCATAACTATCACATGTTGTCTGAGCCAGGGAGTAGAAGGAGCATTAGTCTCCACTCAGCTTCTGAAAGCCTGTTTAAATGGAGAAAGAGTATTCAAAGTCTATCACTGTGAATAGCCAAAGACAAAATGAAAAAAAAAAAAAAAAAGAGGAGAAAATATGTTTATTCATAGGGAAAGATGGCATTTGAAAGGCACAGCTCTCTTCCCTTAGCCCATATTTTGAGTGGGAAATGAAACATAATTTCATTTAACATTAATATCATCTGAGTTAATACATTTGCCCCAGTGGAATATGACTGCACACTTGGAACACATGGGTAATCAATTAAGTTGAATTAAAAAAGAAAACAGATGGATGACAGAGATTACACAACTACACTTAAGTAAAATGGTGAAAAGGCAGCCATCTTATTTTAAAGTGAGAAAAAGTGTTTAAAGCCACCAAAAGAGCAAGCACATGTTGCCCAGAGAATTCTGCATCACATTACATCAGCAGGAGAGGCTACAGGAAGGTTTCAGTTCTTCCTCACACTTCCAGCCAAAGAGACTGAAAACAGAATGAGCAAACACATGCACAGCCTTGCAGCAACACAGACTGACTTTCGCTGCCTGGGCTAAGGTAAACATTATTTTCAACTAAGAGCTGAGTTTTAGCTGACAAATAGCCACACAAATTTCCACAAACAGAACCAGGGACTAATGAGGTAGGAAATGCTGTTTGGCTTGAACTACTGCCCTAAGAACAGGACAGTCCAGCTGAACAAAAAGTTTAAGTCATTAGGTTCAAGGGTTAACAGCTTCTTGTCCTCTCAGACACCCACTTAAAACTGCAGACACAATGAAACATATCAGAATTAGAAAACAAAGTAATTCTTCTCTTTTTACACTAAGTAAAATAAAATAAATTTTAAAAAATTTTGTAAACTGCCTCTATTTTCCAAGGCTATGCTTTTAATTGTTACATTTCAAGAGCCACTGCAGCTAAAAGGCAGAGCACATCAGCTTTGTTTCTGAGTCAAAAGACAGCATTCAGGATAAACACTGAAGGTTTCCAGAGGTAGATATCTACTCTCTTTTTAAAAATAGGTTCTCAAATTTTATAGTGGCATATTAAACCATGATAAAAGAGAAATATTGTTTGCATTTTAAAGCCCAGACAAATAGCAAACACACACACGCGCACGCGCTTAACTCCACGCACAAGTTTGACTGAAGTGTGTGTGCCTTCTGTCACAGATGAAGCCAAGCAATATCCACATAATCATATGTGGACCTGGAGCTTGACATCTCTATTACCAAATTTTGGGAAGCATCTACTATTCAGGGCATGACTTCTGTGATCCATGCTTAACCCTACTTCCTCTAACACCTGTAAAAACTTCCAGCTTGCCATGACAGCTTCCGCATGCAAAATAGATTTTCAGCTCACACAGCTGAAGCATGTTAAAATTGCATGGCACTAACTTCTGTTCCACTTAATATCAAAATAAAGTGCTACTGCTCTTGAAATGGGAAGACGATGCACAAAAGTGGCACCTTGGGTCAAACAGCCCAAACAATGGGATACTAACCAAGATACAGAGGTATAAAATTCACCTGCAAGAGACAGAACTCCTGAGAAAAAAACAAATTCTCACAGCCTGTTTTCAAACTTCCCTTTCAACCTTTACCTTAGACCTACACACACAGGGGTTTATCCTCTTTAATCCACAGCACCTCTTTTATTTTATCTGGAAAGCTGGAGGTTTTATATCCTGTTACGCTTAGATATAAATAGTGACTTCAGGCAAAACACAGAATCCGTTCTGAGAGATCCTCGAGGACACTGCAGCAGTTCTGAGTCACCTTATGATGACAAAATGAACCAAAAAAAAGAAGACATCTCCCCCCAGGTCAGCAGAGAAGGACCTACCTGTCTGTTGTGTTCTTTTGGGGTAAGTCTTGCTGCGACTTCTTTCAATGCTCTGGTCAGGCCGCGGAAGCTGCACAGAAGGGTCTCTGGTCATTCGCAAAGATGTTTTGCCACTTCAAAACACAATAAAATAATGAGAAAACACTTTGAAAAGTTATCAAAGGGGATCATTAGACTGCAAAAAAATGCTATTAACTTGTCATCTCACCTCTGGTTCTCGTGTTGAGTAGCACTACCCTGAATTCTGCTTTGCATCAGTCACTGGCAAAATCATCAAAAGATTGTGCCAACCACTCCTGTATTTGGCATTTTCAAGTGGAGATAAGCCACTAAAACAAAATGCTGGTTTCTTAGGAATAGCTTAAGATAGCATGACCTTTTCTAGCCTAGAATATTCTAACATACGACTTTCTAAAGTAATATTATTTCTTCCTGAACTTTTTCTGTAAGCTTTCCTATTTAATATTGTTCACACATATTTAATATTATTCAGTTCCAGTCAGTCAGGGGCTACTCCTCTGGAATGTGGAATAACAATCTAAAAGACTGCAAAACAAACTGTCATAAAGGAGTCTCACTAGCACAGCCCCAGATGGCAACAAATTGAGTAGAAGTCCTAATTCTCATTAGGCTTTTCGTCCCTGCACAATTGAAGTAAGGTATTAAGTTTAAATAAATTCTTTTATGCTCACTTTAATGTTCCTCTCCCTATGACTAAGCAGAAAATAGTGTTCATAACAGAGGCAGGACAATACTTTCCCTGTTATCCACAGCAAGAAGAATCCAGATCATGCCAGAGAGTGTGATAACTCAAATAATCTGGATTATGAAACAGGCAAAGCAACAAAGATCTGCCTAGCTAATAATTATCAACCTTACTCATTATGATCCATTGTTTCTTGCATGACAGTGGAAACTGTGCTCCTTATCCACCTTTAATTTCAAGTTCACAGCATCTTTCAAGGCTTAGAGCCTTGAGCATTCATCCAATGTTGTCACCTATTCAAGTCAGAAAAGATACACCCTCATTTTGGTACTCACCAGTTGTCAGGAAAACCCCTTTAGGACATGAACATAATTTCAGGACTTACAAGGAGATACTAAATTAAAGAATTGCCAAAGCTGCTCCCACTTTGACTACGGGCTATAGCAGGCCTCAACCAATTCTGGCGATCTGGAGAAGTATAAAAAACTTTTATTTGTCCCAAAACTGCCAGACTACCAAGAGGAGTCTGTTAAAATGGCCTTTGTCTTCAGAACTATACTGGGTCATATTCTGGGTGGGGTTTTCTTTCATTGGAAGGAGAGAGGAAAAAAGAAGGAACGAAGAAGGAATGAACTGAAGTTAATTTAAAAAATTCACCTGTACCGATGTTTATAACCTAGGGATCCAAACTTGCTGACTTTTCTTGACAGAGAGTTTGATTCATTCTCTGGCACCCTGTGCAGTTTGAAAAACAAAACAATAGAGTAAATTGCATAGATAAGTCTGAATTATAATCCCCTTCCCAAGTCAAGAAAAAAGACTACAAACGTGGGCTCAAAGAAGGATTTTTTTTTTTTCTGCTCGTTCCTCTTCATCCCTACCTCTGGACAGACACTTACGGGGTTGAAAGTGTCCCAAAGTCACCTGTTTGTCCCCTCCTATTTTGACTACACACCTCTCTAATTCAGAGTCAAGTGTAAACTGCTGGCGCCAGCAGCCTTTCACTTAATTTTGGGAGAAGGCAAACCCACCAAGCCACAGCAGTGAGACTGCAGGAGGGATTCTCAGGTCACTCATTTACAGCACTGCTAAAGGCAGCCCTGAGAATTCCATCCACCAGTTCCCAACTAGACATTCCTCTTGGTGCTTTTTGGAACAGTAAAATCAAGTGCTTTGAGATGCACAGCACTCGTCAGATTTTATACACCTCAGTAAGTAAGCAAAATGTTATGGAAATTCAATTAAATTCTATTTAAAAAAAAAATCTGTGCACTGTAGAAAGTAGTAATGTCTGAATTCCAAAGGCCTCACTCAAGCCAATGCTGCTACAGAAAAACTGATGGTTAAATACATCTAAAGCTATATGGCAACTTAAATCCTGCCATATACTTTTGTGAATATTTCTGTTAAAACCTACTATATGCAGCTTGAAGTACTGTTTAGAAAAGAATGCTAAGACATTCAAAAGAAGCCACCAAACTACCCAATTTTAAAAACATTGTTTCACATCTCCGTAGGAAAAGGTGTTGGCTTTTCAAAGCATTCTATAACCAAGAGCAAAAACATGTTTCCAGGCAGCAAGCCTTTGTTACACCTCTCTGCAGGTACAACAAGGCTCCTACACAGTGTAGTGGCCCTACGGAAAACACAACTTCTGCATCACTCACCTGAAAAATGTATGATGCTCTACACAGCATTTCCAGAGATGTTTGCACGTGACCTTATTGCGTGCTTCAAAAAAGAAGGAAGTTTCATTGCACTGAAGAGAAAACAAAACAAGTGAATTCTTATGAAGGATCCCGGCATGGAAGTGAATCTCATTTACTGAACACAGAACCAATCATCCCATGTCAGTCCGTGTGAGAAAAGAAATCAGTATGAAGAACAGCAGGTTCTATAATCCTGTAGAACTCTTTCTTTTGAAAAACAGAGAAAAGAGATTACTGAAACACTTCTGTTCCTTCATTCTGGTTCATAGACATCAGCTTTTTTCCCAAAAAAGTCACACAGGGTTTTTTTTCAAAAATTATGTTTCTGATGTTTTCTGAAACTGCAGGTCAGATGTCAATCAAAAATATTCTGGTTACCACTATTAAAAAAAGGCAAGAATGAGTGAAAAAAAGAAACTCAAGATCTGTTATAAACTAATATGAAGCAATGACACAGAAAATGCACAAAGCGTACATGTAGACAAGGTAAACCTGGGGGGGGGGGG
>VZTI01001127.1:60143-98895 GCA_013397865.1 Struthidea cinerea | reverse complement strand
GGGGAGAAGAAGGGAAGGGTTTTTTTTAAAAAAAAGCTAACTTCAGAATAATTCAAAACACTAGGAAAAAGGTGGAAGTCATAAAATCCACATTAAAGTCTCTTGAGAAAGACAACAACAACAACAACGTTGTTGACAACAACAGAATATTCAAAGCTTAAAAGCTCATTTCTGGAAACTGGCAGAGAAAAGAGAAGTGGGACACATATGAACTGTAGCATACTTCCAGCAGACAAGGAGAAGCAACAGACACATCGCACTGCTTGTTTTCAACAAGGTAAACACTCAAATATCTTCACAAAAAATACCCTTCCATCTATCTGTCACTTGGTGAACTCAAGTGGTTGGTGCTTCAGCTGTGATCGCACAAAGAATGAGCGGTCCCAGTGATGTCAGTGTGAGAGCTCAGCATGGTCTGACATGCTCTGTAACAAAACTGAGTCTAAAACCATTTCACATTTGTGAGTTAGAAAGGGGGTGTGGTTCATACCACCCTCAGAAGCTGATTTCAGCCAATCTATGTATGCCCTTGCATTAGTTACAGTTCTCCAACACCATGCATACACAAGTAAAGAGCTCAGGCAAGTTTATCCCCCTCCTCATTTATTATTACTTATTATTATCTGCAAGCACCTTGTAAACTGAGAATTAATTCTGCATGTTCTCTAGAATTCAAAATTTCACCTGTAACAAAAACCCAGTTATATCTCTATTAACAGCTGTCAGGCTGCCTCACAGAACCTCAAATTATCTCCTCAAGCAGCTTTTTCTTCACCTTGAAACAAATAACAGTAAAAATGACAGAATTTTACACCTGTGGTTAGAGTAATAGAGATTTCATTCCCAGACCAAAAAAAAAAAAAAATTGTATTGAAAACATACACATGAGCTCATTTTCTTCCATGCCTTATTTCAGTTAAATGTCTGGCTGGAACAGTCCCATGGAATAGGCAAGGAATTAAAATCAACCTCCAGTCTTCCATCAAAAGCACATTTTACTCTCCAGGGCAAGAGAGAACAATACAGGTAGTACAGTAAGACATATGGCCACCAAAAATGCTGAAACCTAGGATTCATCTGATACTGCTGTGTATATCATAAAATGACTTTGTAGTACATTGGTCCCATAAATATATTCCCAAAGTCCCTTAAAATACAATGTCAGGTTTGATAGGAATCATCATCTCTCTGCAGGATTCACAAGTGGTTTAATTTACAGCAAAAAAAAGTTTAATTCATGAAAAGTAAAGGCTTCCTGAAAAATCTTGAAAATAGTCAAGGAGAAAAATCAATTTTTCTTGGAGCCTTCCAGGGTAACAACATCGCTCTTTCTCCCCTGATGACTAGAAACAAGAGTCTACCCACTGAAAGATCATAATGCATTTTTACATTTTTAAACATTTAAAGAAGACATGTCAAGTGGTACTTTACATTTACTTATTTTGCACATAGCAGAAAAGTAGCTTTGGATTTCATTATTTGATTTACAATTTCTGTATCAGACTGTCATCTAATATGATTTCATATAAACCCACACAATAATAGTCATCTTTGAAAGAATAATATCAAACTGGACTGTAGTATTGCAAACTTTATGCAATATGATGAGTCAGTTTAGCTTCTGTTAGGAAAAACCGCAATGACTCACTTTTAATATGCAGGGTCTTGCTCCTTTCTTTGTCCATTCCTACTTTTAGGCAAAGAATCCTCTGTTGCACTTAAATTTATTCAATTACATAATCTCAAAGGAAGGCATTTCTGGGATGTGGGAAGGGAGGTGCAGAGAGAAGCCAGGTATGATTTTAAATTTTTTTTTTAAAGCGAATTTTTAAAATAAGGTATTTCTGCCGTATCTTAGTGTTAGACCAGTTTGAATGCCACTGGCATTCAATGAAAGATTCCTGCTGGGGAAAAAGTTTTATTTGCCCGTTTTTTCTTCTTTAAGTTACAGTTTTAGAACTTTCCCATACACAGAATAAACAGCATGAAAACACATTAAAATAAGTAAGTGACTATAAGGGGGACAAAATAGTTACACTGCCGTATGACAGAAAGATCTGAGCAGCAAAAATTACTGATTCCATCATACGAAGGCATTATTTTCCGAGGTAGAAGGAAGTTCACCCTAGCAGGTAAGAAAAATGATGATGCTGAAACATCTAAACTTAGCATTCAGCAATCAAAGGCACTCAGGGAGGAGGAGGGGGGAACCCTGCCAGCACACACACCACTCCTCCTAGTCACAGTGAGTGTTAATGTGACATAAGGAGGGATCTTGCCCCATTACAGGGGGGAAGGGGGGGAGGGGTGGAAAATAACCTTCTAGATCCAATTTACTAAAAAGTTACAGAACTCAGATCTGGAAATGAAACAATTGCCGTAAAATCATGGGAGAGACCAACAAGCCTTCTGATAATACGCCCAGATTTATTTATTTGAATTTGAAGGAAAATCACAAGTCTGAACACTATGGCCTCAAAATTGATGCTTGCAGTAACTCAATAGCACAATTAAAACTTACTAAAGAGAGACGAAAAAAAGCCTAAAACACTCATCCTCATCAAAGGGGAAACAATTCATAATTCTTCCACCATTTCTCACCTTATCTGGGAAGGATTCTGTAACTTACTGCAACTAAGTCCAGTATGATAGTGCTTACAGAACAGCCAGGTTTAGGACTTCCTCCATGTTCTTTTTAGGACTATTTAAGACTTGCAAGAGTACTGTGATTACCCTGAAAATTTATAAATGCGTATATAAAAAGTAAGCAGTACTGGAAACAGCAATATCTTTCTGGTTTAACCTTCCTGGCCCAAGGGAATGAATTGATTTGTATAGCTAAAGCAAGGATGACCTTACATGTTAAGACCACGACCTTTTGCTTCCAATAAAAGACAACATTTTTAACATTTTTAACATTGCAGTTTCCTACAGGTAGTTAGTGTTAGCTGGGGGTTTTGCTTATTATTGTCATATATCTGAACCGAAAGAAACACAGACCTATTGTAATTTTACTAAGGATTTATAGGAAATGACAATTCCAAGCTCATTCAGTGCTGTCTGGTGCCTCACAAGCTTCTCCTGGCTACTCATCCTGCTGCTTTCAGAATGCCCAGTGTACTGAAGGTGAGGCACTGTAAATCATGAACTGTTTCCAGAGCAGTCCCGGCTCTGCACACTCTGGAGATCTCTCTCCTCTGAACCGTCTTGGTGTTTGTCTGTTCTTTCAGGAAGCCCATTATACTCATCAGACAAATACAGAAAACCACTTATTTTTGTATGGTTATTTTCAATCCCATCTGTGACTGGCAGGAGCAAGGGAGGGGCAGGACGATGGGACCAGAGGCTGCAAAAGGACCCTTGCAGCAATAACCAGCTGTCAAGCTGTGGGGCTGCCTCCTCCTAACCCTGACAAAGGCACACACTGAAAAATGTCAGGACAAGCATTAAATATCCCTCTCCTTTTAGGTGCTTTAAAAACTTGTCCTGCAGTCTCCAAAACGTGCTACAGCTCATACTGCTGGAACCTCACCACTACTGTTACCCACAGGAGGACAGAGAGGCTAGCACAGTGGATGCAGATAGCTTGTCTACACTACAAGCATATACACAGATGGACACTGAAGCCCTTCCCTGTTTTATGGTGCCTCCCAGACCAGCCAGAAGACTGATCTGCAGGGTCTTTAAGATCTCCACTAGAGAGCTGGGAATTGGTACAGTGCTACACCCACACCCAAGTGAAAGACTGAAGGCCTGTTACAAAACCCTTCAAAGGGGTCAGAGGGGTCATTGTTCTGCCTAAGCACAAAACACCTCTGGAGCTAGCACACTAGTCCAGGAGTGCTTGGCAAACAGCTCCCTGCTTGCTTTGCCATGCCAGCCTGATTACACAGCTTTCAAGCTCAGAGATGCTTTGCTCTCAGCTAGCTCAGTTCCCAGCCAGGGCAAGCTCAGCTCCACCTGGAAGAGAAGACGCACACTTAAAACAACAGCTCTTCCCTCTGGGGGCCAGAAGATCCCTTGTTCTTGGAGTTCATGGATTACTCCCAAGAGAAGAGGCCACTCTCAGTAGATTTACACCCATTCCAGGGAGGACCCACAGAGCAAAAGTTATCTGAGAACCGCTGATTCAGAGCAGGTTTTAGCTACCCTAATTTACAAGAGATACGTGGCTCCCCACAATGCAGCCTCAGAAAATGAAGAAGAAAACCCCAGTATCACGGTAGGAACCCTGCCAGCACACACACCACTCCTCCTAGTCACAGTGAGTATTAATGTAACATAAGGAGGGATCTTGCCTCATTACAGGGCACACTGCGCGTACACGTACACCACCTGCACATGGAACAGAATTATTAACACTGGCTCTGAAGCTACTCCTTCAGAAATTTTTCTTTGCCAGGTTAGGCACATACCTGGGTACCATCAGCTGTTAATTCCAATAGGAAGTATTCTGTCTTTATATATTGACATAATGCAGACAAATCACAGCTTATGTAACAAACAATGTACTATTACTGGTTACTCAAGGTCAATCTTTAAAAACATTATACCAAGTTGGGAGCTAAAATTTATAAAGCTGTACCAGTTTGCACATCAAGATTGAAACAAACATGCCTCACCTTTATATTACAGCTATCCAAAAATACTAAGGAAGAATTAGAAAAATAAAAAGCTGACAGTATCACCTTAGTGCCAGTGAATTTAATTTTATGCAGGTCTTGAACCAATCTTACAGTCCTTCTATGGTGGCTCAGAAAGTGATTTTAAGAAAAGACAAGAAAACCCCAAGAAACCAAAACAAGCCAAAACTGTTTAATATGACACATTAATATCCCTGTGCTTGCTCACCTCCACCCTCTACTATCACTCTGACTTAAGTGGGTGCAAATGCAAATAATACAAAAGTCATTTGCAATTCTTAAACCATAAGAAAGATCAAAATGCTATTTTTGTCTGGAAATTACATGTAAGATAAATTGTACTTAAGACTGAGAGTAACATATCTTCAAACCCTGATCAATCTCCCCAAGAAACTGCAGGAACAATAAATCAAATTAGAGGTTCCTGGCTGGAACTCATAACTCAAGACAGAATACAGCATTTGATAGGAGAAGAAGGGGTACAGCTGAACCACCTTATTAACATAATTATTTTTCAGACTTCTGGCACTTCTGAAAAGCAGATTAAAAAGACAAAGCATATTTACAGTATTTTCTGGACTATTTAAAAGAACAAAAAGATATTGTATTTAGAAAAGTTTCAGCCACACAAAATTCTGAGTATTATGTACTTTGGACCTGCGCCAGTGGTTGGTATTGCTCCTGAAGAGTCATTACCAGTTTCACCTTGTGAATCTAGCTGAGGGAGGCCTCTTCGTCTGAATATAGAAGACTGCAGAGGAAGGCATGAAAATGTGTAAATAATTTTTAACTGCACAGTTTGGGAGTACGTTCTGACTTGAGAATACCCAAATTTCAAGATCTCTTGAAATAAAAATTTCAGAATTCAAAAAGACCCTTCTCTTACAGCAAAAACGATGAAAGCAAGTGTTTTGCACATTGAATTCTTCCTGCTTTGTGGAACAGGAAAAGTAAGAAGAACAGAAGGTTTGCATAAACCCTGCTAAGGAGTGAAATCATTCACGTGCATGTTCAGACACAGAGCAACAAAAGTAAAAGGTGCAGTTACACAAAACAGCACCAGCTTGCAGGGAACAGCACAAAAGTACTTGGTACCTATAGGCAAAAAAGCTCCATGTCTCTCACTCCTGCCTATTACTACATTTACATTCCCAGCCTACACAGTCTATCAAAGCATGTTTTTCTCTGTTTTCTTTCATGTCCCTAGTTGAGAGAGAAATCCAGGAAGCAAGCCGTGCTCCTCACATGGGAAAACACAGGAGGTATGCTGGGCACCCCTTCCACTGCTCACTTCCACATAGTGCATCCATTGTGATCAAGCTCTGTTTTGCTGGTGGAGAGGGGAGGGCTTTGGCAGCCACCTGTGTTACTGGATTGTTTCCAGCAAGGTTACTCAACAGAAATTCTTCCAGGAGCTCTGCACAGGCATTAGATGGATTTCTCAGTTTCCTCAGAAATAAACTTCTTTAATCTTCAAAAATTCTTCGCAAGTTTTTGTCATGCTCAGGGAATGTGAACATGTGCGATCCCTGCAGGGGAGGGGTTCCAAATTTCACGCTTATACTTAGAGGTGCCAGAGAAAACCTAACAAGTTTATACCTCAGAATTCACAGCATGGATTCACACAGGGGACAATGAAATACTGATTTAATGATTAACACCACTGAAAAAGAGCTTCAGTCTCACTTGTCCATGGATGGCCAAATATTAAAAGCAGTATTTTGTTTATGAAGGGGCAACAGCAATGGCCTTAGGGAGAAAACATATAATACAAGCAAAATACTGATGGTCATGCTTGTACACAATAGCAACAGGCGTGCAGGAAAAAAATATGAGGCAGCTAAACATACAGGAATTATTCTCATGGAAGGGATATGAAGAAGTCCAAGAGGTTACACTACAAAACAGAAAAGCCAAAGCAACTTATTTCATTATGAGACACTAAGCAGCAACATCTTCTGCTCAGTAAGCATCAAGTATATGAAAAGTGAAGCAATGTAAACAACAAAATAAGCAGCCATATGTTTGGCTGACATAAACACGTGACAGTGTGGGGTTTAGGTAGCCTAAAGACATGGACTTGTATGTTTAGACTATCATCTGTCAGGAAGATCAGGATGTCCATTTCCACCCCTCTAGTGGGAAATACACAGATTCTTCTAGCACGGTTGAAAAAATTTCACGCCAATCTCAGCAAGCAACAATAAGGAAGTTACCACAAGTAACTCCATCCAGGGGAAGAGCAACATCTCGCTGGTACTAAAGGCACCAAGAGCTTCCTCTTTATGAGCAGTGAAAGGTGACAGTCAGTGTGAATAAGAGTAGCTGGTGTGTGTGGAAACGATGATCAAAACCCACCCTGCAGAGAGTTTTTACAACATATGGAAAACATGATTCACACAAAGCACTCGGTTCACTCAGAAGTAATCTGCTCCATTGCATGGTGCTAGCTCCTTCCCTTTATGCCATAAAGTTTAATTTAAAGACATGAGGAAGTCCCCATTATTTCCACTCCTCCCGAATCTCTTCTGGAGCTCCCTATGGCTAACTAGAAACAAGCAAAACATTTCAAGAGTTGGCATACCACATCTGACACAACAAAAGTATTAATTCCCTGGGCTGTAAAGTGATATTCCAGGAGGCAGGTTGGAGTGAAAATGGCATATTTACTCTCCTATAATATATTCATGTGTCACATGGGAGGACAAAGCAATAGCATTTATTCCAAAAAAACAAGAGTTAGAATAAAATAAATTTGTGAAGCAAATTTTTTGAGAGATTTGGAACATACATCCATACAAATACACTGATGAGCTTTTCCTCCTCTGAGTGTAAAACAGCATAAATTATTATGACAACTTTAATTCAGAGTCTGCTTATTCCAATACATAATTTTGTTCAAAGTAACCCCAGACTGTTAAAAAAAGGAAAAAGAAGATTTTTTTTGGCCTTTCCTGATCTTGTTAGGATATGAAGTGCTGTAGAAATACTTCAGATTAGTATTGGTTGCAAAGGCGAATTTAATGAAGGCACACACCCCTGTACTTAACTGTTCTCTTCAACAATTTCCTAGAAATACCTGTTGAGGCTTGAAACTACCAAGTTCTGTCAAAATGTCTGTCTTATGTTCACAATAGTAAGAGTTCACCAGCCATCAACATTCACAGCCTCAACTTTTCCAAAACCTTCCAGGTTTTCTACTCAGCATGTTAAGCCTTTGCAATTCCACATGGTTAAAACAAAAATGGCAGATATGTGGCATCAAACAGAAGCCACAGCTCCACTTCCAAGCAATTCACTCCAAGTCAAACTCAGACTTGTTTATACATGAACTATCACTCACCCTTTACATGAAACATGGTGTGAAAAGTTTTCCCGACCTTCCCCCAGCCTTCAAACAAATCTCCTTTTTCAACAAACACACCTTCAGAAATAAAATTCCCATAGATTACCACACCAAATATAAACAAGCCACTTGGGAGTAACAAAAGAAAGATTTGCCAATACATCTGCAAAGACACAAGAAACGCTGTCAATGACAGGATCAAGACAAATGTCCTCATGGAAAAATCATGGATGAGAATAACAACCATTACATAGATGAACAAAGACACATCGATAAACAGTAAAGGGGATTACCACCAGCAGGTTAATACTATTTAAAACTATAAACTATCAGTCCTTATGAAACTATAAACTTTCGTGTTCCAAAAAGACATGCAAAATATTTTCAAAAAATAATTCAGCAAACTAAACCTATAACTAAACCAGACAGTGAAAACCACAAACTGACTGCAACTACGTTTTTTATTACATTTTATTATTTTTTTCTACATTCTCAACAGTCTCTTCCTCTCCCTGCTTCACGTGCTTTGTAGAGGATAAATACCCTTTTTTCTTTTTTTACTTACTGTATCTTAAATCCTCCTCTTTTGCTATCAGCCTGCTGTCCTTGACCAACTGGAAACAACACTGCTTTCTCTCAAATGGTCTAAGAGCACAGTGATGTTAAACTCCGACAAATGGGTTTCAAACTATACAATGTGGCTGCCTGTTTTGTGCCTGACAGCTTTGTGAGGTTCCTTTTACCTACATTTTGTTTCTTACAGTAAATTTCAATAAAACAAATAAGACTTTAAATTTCAATAAAACCAGTAAGACTTTGACAGACACACTAAATTTCCAACTTTGTTAGACTTGAGTTTATTTTTTCAATCTTTCCAGGCTTAAATAAAAACTTACATCTTTTCCCAGGACTCGAAGTTCAAACTGTGTTTCCTTGAAGTGAACTTTTGTAATTCTAGGCCTGTAATATTGAGAAAAAAAGACACGCAGAAGTTCATCAGCCTTTAATTTCATGTACAAGAAAATATACAGTTGGATATGTTTACACACAAAGACAAAAAGAAGAAAAATCACAGGTAGATTTATTTTTGAAGTATGCCCCAGGTGTCAGCAGAAAATTAGCGATATGTAAACATTTCAGCATGAGTATGGCAAAGGTGATCTACTGTTTTCAATATTTGGTTTATCAAAGAATTAAAAATCTGCCTAATCCAGAGAAATATTAGGAATTCTGTGTATACTTTTGTAATATTGCTATAATTAACCTTTCAAATAGATACCACAAATCATACTTTTCCATACAACATTGTTATTGCTTTAGTGCAGACTGCACATTCAAATAATACATACCAGAAATACTTTCCTACTTGTTTTTTGTTCTTGTAGACAACAACTCCTACAGGTGTTAATCCTAAAAAGTATTCAGATTTGTTTTCACCCTAGAAAATAAAAATCTATGTCATTCATACAGCTGCAAGCAGAATCACAGTAGCAGTGAGGTTCAGTGAGGAATTCATCCTGCTGACTTGAATATATTGTTTCACTCTCTGTACAAATGGGAAAATAGTACTTGATCTACTGATGAAAACTGCTATACAAAAATTTGTAGTTCTGGGGGCAAAGAGGCAAGAAAGGATGGCAGTGACAGAGAGAATGGGAATTCCATGCCATGGTGAAAAACAAAAATACCTTTTTTTTGTTTTCTTCCTGAATTAATTTTTGCTATTTGGCAAATGGCCAAATTTAGAAACTGAACTCCTTATTCAGGCATGACTGCAACAGATATCCCAACTTTCAGCTGAAAGTAAATAGTGATTTTCTGACCTATAATACAACCACGCAGCTGCCTTCCTCTTCCTAAAATAGTGTCAGTTGCTGCTGCCTCCAAGTGAAGTAGCTCCTTTGGGAGAGTCAAGCTTTTTTGTTGTTGTTCAGCAAAGGCAGTGGCATGCAGGAAACAGCCCACATGCAACAGCTCCTCCAAAAGAAACCATTCCTGAAGTCAGGATACAAATCTCAAACTGCACTGGGAGAAAACAGGGTGAAAACTCTGCTGCAGAGTGGCAGAAGGCCTCCCTCCCCAGTTTACAGTCACTAGCCAAAACCAGAAGCAGCTGACAGCTGAAAGAGTGCAAACCCTTGTGCATGAGGTTAAAAGAAAGTCAGCTGGAAAAGCTCATTCACCTGCCTACTTGAGGCAATGAGGAAGAGCCCTGCAAGCTCTAAACCAGCAGAGCATGAACAGCAAAATTATCAGCTGCGAGAGGGACTGACTTGAGACACTGGGAAAGCGTCCTGTGTGATTACAGGGCTGACAAAGGTCAAGCACACCTGGCAAGCTCTGCCTGTGCTCCTCAGTGAATTAACTGCTAAAGGCAACTTTACTTTTAGTATGACCAAAGGAGGAAAAGAACTACATCTCCTCATGCGTGAGGCTTCAGTCTCAACTGAGGGCTTCTGCTGCCATTGTAATGTAAGTAGGAACAATGATGTTCACAGGTTACCCAGGCAGGGATTTCATTGCACAACAAAAGAAAGCTATGAGGCAAAAAAAAATTCCAAGCTGTACTAATTTAACATGATTTGGTTGGATCATGTTGAATCTTGTTCCAGTAACTCCCCAGCTTTCTATGGGTGGGAGGGGAACAAAGCCTGCGATATGAATACAATTAAGCCACAGGGTGCACTAAAAGGTGCTTTATATTGCAGGCTACACATTTTTCAGCAGGAAACACATACTTAATCTTCAGGTAGTATCTTGATTTCTCTATTTTCTTTCAAGTAATTTTACAAAGTCCTGACATCTAACTCAGTGAACTATCTATAAAACAACTCCCCATTTGAACTCCTGATTTTCTTTTATTAAAAAAAAAAAAAAAAACCAACCAAGATAGAATGATGTTTCCACCAGGAGCATATAGCCTCCAGGCGATGACTTGGATCCAACCCCAACATACATGCTGACAGACAAAAGAAATGAAGGGGTTTTCTGAGGCAATACAGACAACTTGCAATGCTGCATGATACAACACCGGAAAAAATGGAAACATACTCTGGATCTTTAGTAAAATCTTCACAACAAATATTTTAAAAAGCCAGACATGCTACTGCTACTCCACCCTGATTTTTGCAATGGTGTTGAAAAGGTTTCAGGACACAGTTGTTCTTATTTAAACAAAAATTATGTGCAAATTCTTCTGTCAAAGACAAAGGCAATAACCCTCACTCATGTCTACTGACACTTGCACAAATTACTTCTTTTCTATCTGAATTGTTTTTATCCAGAGTATAACTGATTGGTTTTTGTAGGCGTAACACAATCACAGCATTTAATCTGAAAATCATTAGGCTTTTGTGCGTAGGAATGACTGAATCCTCTCCATCTGTAAATATGTGTTCCTTTGCATTTCTTGAGTAGCGTTCCCTTTCCAGTTATCCTGTGGCAACAAAACTGTATAAATACTGTTTCACACATTAGTGCAGTAATTATTTTTCACAGTTACCACTTACATAAACAGGATGGAGATCCACTCCATACATTTCCAGAGATTTGGCCACACCTAAGTAGTTCACTTCTGCCTCAGCAGGAACTTGACCCCTGTAAACACAATTATTTGTAAGAACCTTGCAATTCCAATCAACATATAAAAATAGATCATATTAACAAATACAGTTTTCTGGACACATATGAAGCCTTTCTTACCAGTTTTTTAGACTGCCATTGTCTTTTCAACACTGAACTTCTTATTCCAAGTAAGACTAGATCTCTAGTGGTCTCCTACCACAGACATATATGCTATTTTATATATATAATATTTACCTAATGCAGTGGCTAACCTTTTCCTTGCTGTCACAAACACACTTCAGACACTTCATTTTTAGGCTTCAATATGCAAAATAACTTTTTTTTCCCAATAACTACATGATTATTAACAAAGCAGGAATAGCAGGACTGACTGGGGTACTATTTCCCCATAGCAGTGCTGAAGCTACAAATTTCTGAAAGCAAGATTCATAACTTCAGACAAACTATTACTTTCTTCATAAAATCTTGCTTATGGTAGGTCACACCAACCTACCTTGGGTAGTACCTAAGTCTGCTACATTGAAAACAACATTTGGATTCTGTCTCATGAGATTAGCCATTCCAAAGATTCTGCCTGCCTTCCTAGCTACAGGTATCAATCCATCAGTTAAAAAGTACCACTGGCAGGAAACAACTGGGGAAAACAGGTGAAGGAACAATCCTGGCTAGTAGGAACATATTTGACATTAGTGACAATAGATTTATTTTCAAAAAGAACAAAACAACTAAATAAATTCAAAGCCTTGTCCTCAGAATTTAATAATATCTGTCATTGATAAAAGAGCAAGATTCTCTTTTGTAAGCTTGAAATAGTTGAAGCTGTGTTTTCATTTTCACTTCTTTTCAATAATTCTCTGAAAGCAACTGGACTGTTATTGGGACAGTACAGCACATCTTGTAAAAATATCAGCTCAAAAAGATGCATATCCTGCTCCATTCTTTTGGTTTTCCTGGGGAAATACTTCACTGGAGGTGCTGCCTTTCAAATTCAAGGTGTGAAGTAGAGCATTCTACATTCAACATTTTGATCAAAGATCTGGAAAAGTCCTGCAATATGCACAATCTTGATTCTTGTCTCTCTATTCTCTCTAGCCTAGAAGCTACCATCCAGGTTTTCCCAACTTTGTGCTATAACTGACAAAGTAAAAAGCACTTCCAAGGTCAAAAACGTGCAACAGTAGTGCTAGCATGAATGCAATAGGTATTTAAAGGTATTCAAAGGTTTTTAAAATGCCTTCTTTGTATCTGGGAGATGGACTGCTTCAGCTCATCTTATCCACGTAGCAGCACTGCCACTGTTTCAGGTGTCCTTCTCTCCAAGGACTCCTGGAAAAGCAGCAGACCTGAAGCTTGTAAGAGAAATCCCTCTCTTCAAATCCCAGTAGATGTGTCATTCATTATCTGTATTCAGAACACGCAGAACACTGGATATTTGGCACGTCAGTAATGTCACATCTGTCATGTCTTTTATACACTTTTGCTGTAAGAATTTACTCTGCAGCTTGATTTTTAATTTAAAGTCTTGCAAGTAGCTCTCAGAAATGTCAGCAGAATGTTCACAGGGGCTGTATTGTCTCACTGAGTTCCCAAGCAGGCTAAATACCAGTTCTGAGCAAAGTGGATTACTCCATTACTGAATTAGTGCTAGAATACAACACCAATTTAAGCACTGCTGTTAGTCTTTCCTTACTGACCATGCTTAGAAAAATGCTGATGCACTTCTTCCTCTATTCTCACCTGCCTCTGAAAGGACCAAAAGGCTCAAATGTCAAATAAATGTTTGAGTGTGTTTTTAGAAATACTTTCACAGTAATACATCATGTAATAGAAATTGAATTTGCAAAAATACTGAAGGAAGCAAAGATGTGAGTTGGAGCTTCTGAAGGAAGCAGATGGAAGCCAGAGGAAGAAGTCCTCCCAAAAGCAGATGGAGAAGCCAGAATATGAAGGGATGAAGGGTTCTAAGGGACTGAAAGAACTCCCATTAGTACAAAGGGTGTTTCATTTTCACTGCATGTGAAAATGCATCACACATCCCAAAACTAAAGCAGTCTTTGTCACTGGGAATGACAGAGCTGGCAAAGTGACAGCCATGCAGCTGACCCACACACACACTCCTTTGGATGGACAAAGGGCACCTGAGTGCCACTTGAGGCCCAAAACAACATCGAAAGCTACTTTTAAAGCTAAGTATCAGGGGCATTATTGCTTTGCTTGGTGCCCCACTGACAACATGACATGTTGATTCAAAACACAGCAGCAGCTGACTTTCCAAGCACCAGTCAGTGACAGACATCCCACAGTCTGAAACGGGCACTGTCAGCAGTGCAACATCAGCTCTCCTGGCTGCACTGAGGGATTCTGTCTCTCCTCCAGCACCAAGTGCTTGCTTTCTCATGTGTGAGCAGCCCCAAAGTCACTGCTTGATCCTCCAGATGTGCATGACACCATCAAGTCACCTCACACTGCTCTCTGACCTTGGGGCTGTCGTGCTGGTTTATAGATGGGACAATCACAACAGGCAGGCTGCAGAGGCTCCATGCAGTCAGAAACCCCCTTCACCTTCTTCCCTAACCTTCCTTGATTTATAAACGTTCTCAAAAAACCACATCCTTACTGAATCCCCAAATAGGTATTGTGCCATGTAAAAAAAAACTGAAAGAAAACATGCAACCAAAACCAGTTTTTCTGGAATTAACCAGGAGAAGGAAGGTATATGCAGTGCCACAGCTGTGCTGGGGAGAAAAAAAAAAAAAAAAAAAAAAAAAAAAAGCCCTGTGTTTCCATGCTGGAATCCAGAAAGAATAGAACAGTTCTTCCAAACCATATCACAAACCTGTCCCTAAAATGTCTCCAGTCAGTGAGATAATTTGGGATGCCCTCAGCCATTACAGCTTCACACTTCTTAACTAAAGAGACCGTGATCACTTGTGCAGAAGTGAAAGCTGGCAGTGCTGATGGTAACAGTTGGGCTGAAGTAGCAATACACCTTGGCTTCCCTCTCTGTTCTGATGCTGCTAAATCCCAGACACCCAACTGCAGCCAAGCAGCGAAACAGTACCAGAGCTCTGGATCAGTAAGTGTTATGACAGTGATCCCTTCACAACCACTGGCTTCCGAATTTCACTGTCAAGGCTGCAAACCTTTCGAGGCAAATGGGAACTAAACTGATTTACTACACTAATGACTACAGAAACTCAAGAGAGAGAAATGAAGGCTGCTTAGTTCACAGCAATTCATCTCAACTCTCATTTCTCACAAACCACTTCTGTGATGTTGAACCAAACTAAGTGTCTGTGACTCAGTTTCCTCTCTCTGGAATGAAAAAACCAATACTTTTTTTCTTCATAGAACTACCTGTAGCAAGTTCTCTGAAATGTATCAATTAGAATAAGGCTGTCATGCAACCACACAGAAATAATTATTGACAACAGACTCTCTTCTCTGGAAGAGAAAGCTCAGGTCAGTGTGGCAGCTGGCACAGACTCCAGTTACTGGAGAACTTTTCAGAGAGAACAGCTGTGACCCTGAGTTAATACCTATTCTCATTAAACAAGACACATATAACATTAATACACAGTGCTACAGGCAAAAATTACTTAACCTGTATCTGGACTGTGGCTTCATTACAGCAAGAGAATCAAGAAATTTACATCTGCTACGAGAGGGTAAACTGATTGTCTTCGCATTACTTTGACATAGGATATGATGAAGACACTCAGGGAAGGTTCCTTACTGCTCTCATCTTCACAAATGGTTATATCACAATCGCACCTAACTTGGATTTGTTAGAACAAGCTTCTTTACACTTACCAGGAACATGAACTTGGAGATGAGCAAGTAAATGTTTATTTTGGTTCTACGGCTGGTTGAATTTCTGGCATATGTTTTATTAAAACTACGGGTTCTGAAACATCCATACCTAGGTCTGACAGAGCTCACATTTCCAGTTATTGTCCTACTCAGCTCCTGAAAGAACAGCTTCAATTATGTAAAATCTTTTTCTGCTTCTGGGAGGTGTAACTGGATTCCCTGCATCCTTTCCTCAAGTCTAGAAACCTCAACTCTGCACCACAAGGTGCTCCTCCCCACCTACCAAGCATCCCTGGGCCTGGTATTACCTGCCAAGTTCCCAACAGTACTGAATTCTTACATCAGAGTCTTGTGTATCCGCTCTATGGCATCCTCCAGCTCTTCCTTCTGGTCAGGAACAAAGCGGTACTCAGAGACATAGCCTGCGGTGTGCTTGTATGGGTCATAGTCCCCCAGCTCAGCTAGAAGACGCAAGGAGAAGAAAAAGGTCACCTATACTTTTTCTCAACCAAAAAATGTGTTATATAATCCACCTACTAGTGCCCAGCCAATTTAATCGGCAGTCAGATGAGAAAAAAAAAGGAAAAAAGGAAGAGATTACAGAACTATTCACATCATCACAAATAAAACCAAGAAAAAATTGTCTTCACACTTTTAAAAAGAAGTATAGGAGATTAGAGCTAGAAAGAGCTAGAAGCCTTGACTGGAAACCTACTGTTTCTACAGGCCAGATAAAATTTTGACCAAGCCAGCAAAATTTAAATTCAATTACATTGATTATTTGGCAACATATGCAAACAAGTGTAGAAGAAAAGTCTAGTGTTGTAATATCTATGCTCTCATGATAAACTGCAATATCACCAGCAGAACTGATCCATATTATTGCTGGGACTTTAACATAAACTTCTGGGAATACAAATGGAGGTAAATATCCTGAGACTCCTAGAGGGAAGGTCTTCTAATGATAAGTGTTTCTCATGAAGGATCACAAGCTTTCCTTTTTCAATAAAATACCAATGTATTTCCTGGACATCAAATACACTTTTAAAGTAAAAATAACTTTCAAAAGACTTTTTCCTAAAGAAAAGAACATGATGAAGAGCCAATGTAATTTTCTTTGAAGCAACCCTGAATTTGTATACATTAGTCATGTCTGTTCATACATTGTAACATAATTATAAAACCAATATGCATCTTGGCCAGCACTCAAATCTACTGATCTTAACTATAATCTATCTGAGAAATGCTGCAAAAGTTAGTATTTCAATTTTTTTATAACCCTGGGTAATATCTGTAGACTGGGTTTCTCTGAGAAAGACTTCACAGGAGGTTTCTATCCAATGCCCGTTAAGCCAAAAACATAGCCAAAAGGAGGCTTCAAGAGCCAAGAAGGAAAAGACTCATCTAATGACTAACATTTCTTTCCAAAATGTTGAAATGACATTGCTAGAAAAAGGCAGTGATCTGCTCAGTAGGGTTGTTGAGAAGTCTCACTGGAAAACCTCCATAAAAAGTATGTGTTCAGTGTCTGACACAGGCATTTCTCAGGTGTCTTTGCATACTTCGAACAACTGCAAACCCCAAACAGAAGGATAAAGCTTTTTATAGAGCCAATGGGAATGTGTGCTTGCTGGTGCCTGGACTAACTTTAACCCACTGTATGTAACCTTGGCCGTGCTTTAACTCTTCTCTATCCCATAAACTTCCTCATTGTTTCCCAACAGAATATTTGAGACTAGAATTACAGGAACAGGACACTACACCAAAACAACAGCTCTAGCCACCTTACAAAATTACTAATGGGCATGAATTTACTCTTTTTACTCATTTCTCATAATAAAATGAAGATGCTACCATCATTGCATATTTTCCTGCTTCACCCTTGCACTATTTTTTTCAGGGAAGGCATGTTAGGGAAGGCATGTGTGCCAGCAAAGTGAAATGTGCATTGCAAACAGTTCTTCAGAGGATGACATCATATTTCTTAGATGGCAAAATTAGGTCAAAAATAATTGTACACCAATAAATACTGCCTGAAATTTTAGCTTTTCAGATACACCATTAAATACTGTATTATGCCCATTCCCATTTCACACACAAGTTATTCTACCTTGTCATTCTAAAATGGATATAAAAGGAGGACTATTTTTTAATGTTATATTAAGTGTTGTTGAGTCACGCTTGTAACACCAATAATACAAATGATCTTTCCTTGATATATATCACTTTAGACACACCTAAATTTAACACAGAAGAAATTACAGATAGAGGTCCCAGCATGGCTCTTCACACAAATTTTGGTTACCAATTGTGTTTGTATATAGGTCTTGATCTGTACTGGAAAAAGAATAACAGCTCCAGTAGACAGACAGCTATTAAGTCTATAATAGTTCTATTAAGTATGCAGGATATAACTTCTGAAAAGATCTCTACTGATGGGTGAATCTAGATAAATGCTAAATAAAATGGAAATTCTTCACTTCAGGTCAGATCATATCCTCCCTCCAAGCAAACATGCAGTCATATTGACATAATGTAATTTTTGAAATAATCTTTTATTTGGCAGACTATGTGACTGGAGGCTGCCGATAGCTTTTGAAATCTGTAGATCTCCTGATGAAGGTTTTGTCATACTCTGCATGTCATCCGAAGCCATAAAGTCTTGAGTACATGACAAAATATTCTGCAACAAGGTAAAGAATGTTTAGCAGAGTCTTCAGACTGACTTTGAAGTTTCTTCTTTACATTAACTTCCATATTGCTCCTGCATTATCTATGCAGAATGGTCATTTATTTACAGCTCTTGAAGTGTAACCAGTGACACTACTTTTGTTCTGTTTGGAAATGAATGCATAAAGTGTTAATGATGTCTTCAGTCACCCCTTAATCACAATGCAGGACTGAAAGCAATAAGCTCTCAGTGGGCCAGGAGAACTTACACTGAATTATGTATGCTCCCAGCTGTGCTGCAGTGTTGCTTGGACAAGGCAAACGGCCCTGTAGAACATCTTGCTTTACCTGCAAGAAAAACTGATACCTAAAACACAGAGAGAAAACAAAGTTGTTATTTCAAGTCAAATTAATATCTCAAAATCATCCAGTTGACTGTAGACATACCATATACTATGTGACAGTAAAAGCCTGTATTCCTCTCTAAATGACTTCCCCTACTGACCCCGAAGTAACAACTAAGATTAATCCAGAAGAACCTAGGTAAGGGAGCACTCCCTCCTTTTCAATCTGCTTATATTATGCAGATAAAATTAATTATCTCCCTAAAGTGTACTTGCCCTCTTTCGACTTTCATAGAGCAGTCAGGAAGTGCGGAAGGGAATCAGAAAATTGAACAAGAAACCTATCGAAGGACAAAAGTTTAACCTCATCACTGGATCAGCATAAAGGAGAACTGGGTATTGGATGCTTCTTTACTCAAATATTTCCTCTGCACATACCAGAGGATCAACTACAATGCAGCAGGTAGGTTTGATGGAGTCCACGAAGAGGACTGATGGGCGTGCCATCAGCAACTAATTGTATCTGTCATAGCACAGGGTGCTCTCCTGCTTGGAATAGCAATAGCAGGGGTGAAAATGTAATTTTCAAAGTCATAACCTGCTTCAACACTGGGTAAAGCTGAGACCACTTAGAATGAATCAATATGCACAAAGCAGATGGAAAAGACAAGATAACAAGCCATTATATACACAAGCTGCAGTTTTGCAACTTCCCATAATGATTTATAAGAAATCTTTTAAACACTGTTTGGATTTTGTCTGATTTTATTACAACAGATTTATGCAGTGTTTCACATCATCCTAAGTTAATTCCTTGCACTGATTTCCTACAAAAGGAAAAAATACAGAGAAGGTAACTTTTACAGAAAAAAAAAAAAAGGTCTTCCATACAAGCACATAGCTTTTTCATTATTCACTAGTTCAATTTTATCTACATAGACCCATTCAGCTACCCTGCAAATAATTTATTCTGTGTTAGTACAAGTTATTTATTAAAGCACCTTGGAATGATCTGTCAGTTCAAAGTGCACCTACACTGATTTCAGAGAAGTTTACAAACTCCCGGTTACTTGATGGCAGACTCAGAAAAATTAAGGTCCAACCAAATTTTCCAGACTTTATCAGATGAGCCTCTGAATGAAGATATCCATGTTTTTCTGATTAATGATTCTCCAGAGTATGTGCTGTGGCAGATATTATGGTAGGAATGTCCATCCTCTAAAAAATGGCTAATGTTCTCTACCTTAAAGGAACAGGGCATTTGCCCAAGAATTTTCTGGGGATATCACTGGGCAACACAAAGCATGGACACTCAGTGTTTCTTCACTCTGAGCAATACCTCAGTCCTGCTTCCAGTTTATGCTTGCAATCCTACCTAGACAAATCTTCCATGTATGAATTATGATAGTGACAAAGATGCTTCTGTGGAGTACACAACATCATCTTTCCAACATGAAATGCATTACTGATGCACACCCATACTTCTGTTAGCATTTCTCCATCTCTACAAAGCAGAGCTTAGAAGGAGAGGATGCTATGAATATATTATCCATGGAGCAGGTACCTGTATTTCTGAAGTCTCAAAATAAAGTAGCGTAGGAAACTTCAAAATACACCTGCATCCTGCACTGTTAATTGCTTAAGTGACTCCTGTAAGGTGAACAATCTCAATGCCCACCAAAGCCGCTGAGCTCCTTGCAAAACCAGGCCTTTTGTCCATACCTATAGCTAAAGCACTCTCATCTTGTGTGCTGTCATGTTTGTCATGCATACATTAGAGTGCCTAATTGCGAGTTTTCTCTAGCAAACACATCTAGCAAACACCACAGTGTTAGCTTTTGCCTACAAGCCAGACAGATTCTGCTGCAAAGCAATTACAAATTTGACAGGTTTTCATTATTTGCAAAGAGTAATCATGCAATGGCACAGATTGTCAGAATCTAATAACAACAGAGTTAGCTCTCATGTCCATTAAAGTAATAAATACATGCTCCAAAGAAACACATCGGTTAGCACAGGGCAGTTAACACATCACTGGAATTACACACTTAGGCAGAAAATTATTATTATTATTATGATAAAGGAATACAGGGCCTTTAACGCCTACTAAGTGGAAGGACCTTTAAGGGTCCCTTCCAACCCAAATGGTTCTAAGGAGGATTATTATTATTATTATTACTACTACTACTACTACTACTACTACTACTACTACTACTACTACTACTACTACTACTACTACTACTACTACTACTACTACTACTACTACTACTACTACTACTACTACTACTACTACTACTACTATTACATTTACTATTATTACTGTTATTTTCCTGAACAAAAAAAACCACAGCCTTCCCTCCAAGATTTTAGAGCCTTTGGGAATAAGTGTTCATAGATGTTGAAGGTATTTGACTATTCAGTAAGTTCCATAGCAGACTGACAATACCATCATATCCCTTTCCTAGACCTTCCCTCTGTACCATCTAAGGTGCCAGTTCTGCATGACCAAGCACTGTGAAGGCACGAACATAGGCTTCCTAATTACTCTGCAACATTTCTTGACTGGATTCGCACACCTGATCAGCAGTGCAGATCACTGACTGGCCTTATCACAGGGCAAAAGGAGAACTTGTGAAAATTCAGCCCCCTGCCTCCTGGGAGGCAATCACAACAGGTTCCGTGGCCAAAGTTCCCTTTCCCAGGGACACCTGTCTCTCTCCCTGTGAGCAGGATTTAAAGCTTTTCTGGGAAAGAACAGGAAAACTGCACCAAATTTCCATAGTACAGGGGCATCCCATTGCTGCCAGCTTATGCTCTTTTACTGGCCAAGTCACAGCATTTATTATTTTTACCAGGCCAGCCTGGGTCTTGTTGTGTTGGAGACTTCCATTCCTGTTGTGCCAGTATGGAAACAAAAGAATTTTCTCACTCTGGAATCAGAAAAATATTCTGGCTGTGTTGCAACCTTTGATTAGGGAAAATTAAAAGCTTGCATGCATTCTAATGAATCCTCATGTGTCACATTCGTAGGACATCAAAAGAAGTATTTTGGCATTTGTTAATGCAAGCCAGCACACTAATTTTGTCCGCCTACCTACCCAAATTCTCAAATTTCCTTTTGAACCTAAAACTAATTGTCCAAGACATTTAATAAATAAAACAAACAGAAAACCCCAAAACTGTGAGAGAGTTCAGACAACTGTGTGTGTGTGTGTGTGTGTGTGTGTGTGTGTGCAAGCATGTGCATGTGATTCTGTGTGCATCCTCATACCTTGCAGAGGACAAGCTTAGGTAAAAGAATCACAGGCATGCAACTCTTCAATTTCCTTCACATACTTTTAGCAAGACCAAAAGAAATCCCCTTGAAAAACAGTTCTGGAATTTAAACCATGGCCAGTAAAGAAGAAAACTCCCTGTATTTATATCTGATATCCAAGTAAACTCTAAACTTGGTTATAGCACAATATAAATTCAGCTGTAACAATGCCTTAGTGAAAACAAGAAAACCCACCCCCAAAAATGCACATCGAGGCCCTTTGATCTTTGATGCATCAGAGCACATCTTTTCTTCTTGGTCTTCCAAACAGTTGTCACTACCAACCACTGTGAAGTTAATCACGATTTCTTCCTACACACCAATGTTCAAGCAAAAACAAACCCAATCCAGACACACCACAACAATATGCACCTGGATAAAATATACTGCTAGCCTGAGATCAACAAACTATGCTTTTATTGAATACTGTACCTTGTTATTTCTTCCTTAAGCTTACATGGATCCTCTGCATAAAATTTAATGCCAAAATACAGAGTGTATGGTGGTCCAGCTGCAGGAAAAAAAATTTGGTGTAAAAGTGAGTTGTCATAAACTGCTGAACAATTGGTATGCATTGTTACTAGATGATTATAGAACAACTACTAAGAAGCCTATCTTAACACTTTATGAAACTTGAAATTTTCAGAAAAAAATGTAACATCCACAGCAAATCCTTCGCAAATCCATACATCTACACTCATTTCACATAAGGGGATAAAAAGGATTTTTTTTTTTTAATCTTTTAATTATTCACATCTTGTCTACTTGGAATTTTTGCTTATTTTGAAAATTTCACTTTAGCTTTCATTGCTAAATTATTATTTCTCCAAGATATTTTTGCTGCTTGATTTTAATGTTTAAATATTTTTTCCACTGAAGCTAACTGAAAAATGTAATTGTGCATGAAATGTGATTGCCTGTCATAACTAATAATACGGAATAGTAATCCCTTCCACACTTCCAAGTATCTTATGGAGCATCTCTAATTATGTGCCAATTAAATTTAGAAATATTTGGAAAAGGTCTTCTAATACACCTTTTAAACATATTACTCTTCTGTTGTTCAGATAACTCAGTACCAAAATTCTTAAGCTATATTTATTTAATGCATGCTCCACTTCTACATCTTTTCTTAAACATGTCCAAATCCCATTCTTTAATTGTAATAAATATAACAGATCTAGCATCTGCAATATCTGAAAACTGACAGTAATAGAATAAAATCTATTATCAGTAGGAGGCACTACTTTTACTGTAAGAAGCAGAAGGGAATCTAAGTTGGTTACGGTATGCTAAGCATGATAGAGGCATCACAGCTATTATAAAATTAATTATACAAATTAAGAATAGCACCACTTATTAGCCTAAAACAAAATCCAAGCACACAGAAATCTCTGGACAATAATCACACAGAATACTACCAAATGATACCATGCGCAATCTATGTGTAAAATTTTGATACCATTAAGAACTGCAATAACAAACTTGTTAAGAACTATCAATCTGCTGTGACTAGAATAGAAATATTGTGCAGACTGTATAGATGGAACACTGTTACTTCCTCTTCAGATATGTCTTTGAAGTTCAAATTAAATACATACTGTTTATCAATTCTTTATGTTCAGCAAGGGTCTTGGCAGGATCCAGCCAGTACTGCAAGACAGATAATTATGGAAATTAGTTACTTAACTTGGAAAATGAACACAGAAAAATTGGTTATTCATATCACTTAAGCTTTTCTTCTCCTTCCCTCATACTGAGCTGACAGGAGGAACTGCACTCTCATCCCTGGAAGAGAGTGTGCCGCTACTTGTGCTAGTAAAAATAAGTATCAGCTAGCATGAGAAAATATGCTTTTCTGTGAGTGCCACAGGTCTTGAGCTCAGCACAGGTGAGATCAAACACTTCAGTGTGGTGCAGAAGAGACAAGAAGCTCATTCGCCTTTTCATTTCACCAGTGAGTATTTAGCATTGTGGCCATGGCACAAACCCACACTTAAAATCACCATGAAGCTATTTATTATTTCAAAGGCTGCCAAAATTTTCCTGAAGAATGCAAGAGGTGGGGGGAGGAGCGGGAGATTTCTAACATTTTATTTGCAAGCCAAAGAAGAATGGAATTTCATGGATAATGAAAAGGCATTTTTCAAGCCAAAGTTAGACAATAAAGATGAGAACATTTACAGATCCAAGAACCTCAACACCAGAGCCCTGTGAGCACACCTACGCACGCATACTTAGTAATGTGTAGTAGATACTTGTTAAATGCTTGTATAGATGGATAAACAGTGTCGGGTATAGTTACACTTCCAGGCTAATCGGCTGAAGTGCTGAGAGAAATGGAACAAAAAATCCAGTGTCTCATTAATCCAATGCACTTGCACAGCAGTTGCTGACAACAAACTCCACAGTCAGGAACGCCAAGGCAGCTCTGACACGCTGCCTTCACCCTTTTCATCTCCTGGCAGCCACTGTGACACTCCCCAGTGCCTCCCCACCTGTGTCTCCTCTGCACAGGCTTACAAGCAGCTCACCCCTGCTGCACAGAGGTGGAGGACCCAGCACCTACCCACCTACCTGCAAGGGATGAATGCTGTGAATCTAAAAGAATAATTTAACATTTACAGAAGAAATGAGGGGGGAAAAAATCATTTTTTAATAGTCCTAAGCAATGAAACTATACAATTACTAAAGTGACTAGTTCACTAATTGTTCTTTACAAACACATTTAGTGTTACTTTAATAATTTTTTATTTATTACTGAGACTGATATAAAAGTTACAATGTCATTACATAAAATAACTCCCTTTTAAATTTTAGGTAGAAATTGCATTAAAAAAAAAATTATGTTTTACATTATGGCATAAAGAATAAATGGGTTCTTTTGTCCTTTGTACTTCTACAAATCTGGCTCCCATAAAAGCCAGATATGTAGGCTGCATCCATCCAAGCTCCATGCAGTATTTCATATTTAGTTCTTTTAAGTGCCTGCAAGCACTTTACCACAAATCTGAAATCTTAATTTTTTTTGTATCTACATAGGGTTAAACTTGGGTCAAATTCCATGAACCTGATTGAAACAAAATATTAACTAGGTTGAAATGTTTGCTGTAGTATCAATCAATGAAGTGTCCGGTGCAGAAAGATCTATCAACTTCAAAATAAATGCTGGACTGTCTTAATTAGATTCTTATAAACCTGTACCCATCTTGCCACACATGTCAGTTTTTGTTCACATTTACAAAAAGAAACACAATTTTGAGGAGAAAATGTATCATTTTTCCATTACAGTCTCCAATTATCGAGGTTTTCCCACAGCCTAAGACAACGCTAAGAATTGGAATTGTTGTCTCAGTTTTTTCCTGCAAATGTTCAGCGCAAAGAACATCAATCTGCTGAGTTCTGGATGTCCCTATTACATAAGAAATGTAAAAATTTTCAGCCAATTCCTACATAAAAATATGTATTTAATGCTTCTGCCTTCATTATTAGAATCTGAAGTTATATAGATTATATTTAGCATCATATCATCAGTGTACTGATCCTGCTGCACTCTAAAAATTTATTCTTACTACCTGTAACTCACCTGACCATCAGCATTGTGTCTGTTGTTTTTATCCATTAATATTCTTTCAAAATTTCTTGTTTCTACTCAACTTTATCATTCTCCATATTCTTTCCACTGGTTATGCCATCTAATTTAACATGCACAACAATTCTCTTTCTTCCTAGATAATTCAGTATACCATGCTTGGGGATGAGTGTAAAAATCCATAAAAAGAACAAAAATCCATTCAACAAAACACAAGCTAAGTACAATTTGACTGTTTTTCTAAGATCTTGAGGACAAAATATGCTCTACATTGTATGACATTAATTCCCTATATTGCCATGGGTTACCTCCTGCCTGCTGTGTTCTCAAGTTTGTGTGCTCAAACAGAACTTCCTCGTAGCAGAGGAGAAAAACACACCTACATTGCAGGGTGGGGGCATGGTGTAGTATGAATGAATGGCATGATATGTCCTTCTGTACTTTTATTTCTCCTCTTAGAGCCCTAAGAGGGTATCTGTATGTGGTACATGCTGATTATGATAGCTCAGATTAGCACTATCAGGTGAGAAAAGAATATTTACATCACAGCCTGCTGTACAATTTTTTGTATATAGCACAATTCCTTCGGCATTTGACAAGGGAACACCCTTTAGGCTTCGGAAGTACCCTTTCCCTCACCAATTCTGCTCAGCTTTTCCTGACATATCATATATTAAAATTGCTATCTCCATCCTGCCTTTTATGTACCTCAAGAAAATACTGGCCTCCTTCCAGAACAGTAACTAGCTTGCTATCCGACAGACCTCTGGCAAAGCCATAAAGGCAGTAGCAAAGGGACCACGTGGAAAACGCCTGGGAGCTGCAGCACAGCAGGAACCAGCACGGAGAGTGGCAGGACAGCCCTCCCAGCACCAGTTTACCCAGCCCCTGGAGAAGTACATCCCTGGGCCACTGTTTTGCCCAAATACTAAAGCAATGAGAGACTGTAGTGGGAAGAGTGTGGCCAGCAGGTCGAGGGAGGTGATCTTCCTCCTCTGCTCGTCCCCAGTGAGGCCACATATGGAAAACTTTGTCCAGTTCTGGGCTCCTTCATGCAAGAGAGACAAGGAGCTACTGGAGAGGGTCCAGCAAAAGCTCACAGAGATGATGAGCGATCTGAATCGTCTCTTTTAGGAAGAGAAAGGAGAGCTGGGCCTGTTTAGTCTGGAGAAGAGAAAACTGAGAGGGGATCTCAGTAGTAATGCCCACAAAAACCTCCAAGGCATGTGCCAAGAGGATGGTGCCAGACTCTTTTTAGTGGTGCCCAGAGACAGGACAAGGAGCAATGGCCAAAACTAAACCACAAGTTCCACCTCAATATGAGGAAGAACTTCTTTACATTGAGGGTGGCAGAACACGGGAACAGATGCCCAGGGAGGGCGTGGAGTCTCCCTCTCCGGCAACAGTCCAAATCCACCTGGATGTGTTCCTGTGTCGCCTGCTCCAGGTGACTCTGCCTTGGCAGGGGGTTGGACTGGGTGATCTCCAGAGGTCCCTTCCAACCCTAACAATTCTGTGATTTTGTGAGGCAGGAGAGTTTCCTAAACCACCCTCAGCTTCTGCTACATGATTCTGGTGATCATGTCTCACCGGAAAATACCAGACGGGGCACAAAGTCCTGGCAGATGAGGCAGAAGACACAAATTCCCTTTCCAGCAAGACCCAACTGACTATTCACATTGAGAATCATGAGGACAGTATCTGGTGTCAACCTACACTAATTTGTGTGCCAGCACTCTGCAGCAAGGCAAAAGGCTCAGGTGAAGGTTAGATGATGAAGCACAGTAAGAGATTCAGTGGCACTCCAAGATAATAGGTCTTTCTTTTAAAGAATTTGCACCACAAAAAGAGGTACTCAAATACTGCATGAAAAGAAGCACCATGTAGTTTGTTAACAAAGGCACTAAGAGATTAGGAAACACTACTGACAACCCACAGCATTAGTTGAACCCACCTGTTCACTGGGGTGTATGTAGCTTTATATCACAGAATTTTAAATTCATTATTAAATGTTGTATGTTAACTAATTATTAGAAGATACATTTTGTTGTTCCTTTGGAGACCTGTCTTGTTCAGAGCACTAAATAAATATAGGTAATGCAATTCTGGCAGCAACTTGTAATCTTCCAGAGCTTGATTTTTCCAATTGAATACTGTCCTTTTACTGAGGAGAGTTTGCGGATACCTGGAATGTCAGTGAAGCGAAATTTGTGTAATATGACCAAATTACTACCCTGGAGACAGGGTCATCCAATTTTATGCTTCATCCTACTGTTCGTGCCCCTGCCAGTGCCACCCAGTTCTGTCAATCTGTTTGCTGCATCCAGCTCTTCTCACAGGCTAATTAGTTTGTTGGCTGTTCAGGAAGAGACCATTTTAATGCTACACGTTCATACACACTACATAGCACAGTGAAACCTTGTTCACTCAATAGAGCCCTACTGGTAGTACTAAAATAATTATGATACCACCCACAGAAGAGGCAGCTCACCAACATAGCACTTAAAAGAGCACCTGGAAGTGCTGAGGCATGCAAAAGTAATGGGGAAAATAACTAAACAAGCCTTTTTAAACCCTTAATAAGAAAAATGTTTCTTTTGTGACTGGTTTGTGTTCTTTAAAATACGTAAGTTTTGTCTACACTGCTTTATTCATCATTCAGTTAAATACATAATGTGACAAAAAAACCTGACAGTACAAATAAAACTTTCCCCACCACAAGCAATGTATTAATAGGTAGCCCAACCCCCAAATACTTTTCTCCTCTGAGACTAACTCAGGACCATGGTTTTAAAACTAATTAGCAAGGTAACCTTTTTCCTCTTCCCTTAGGAAATCTACTGTGGTCGATCCAAAAAAACATCCAATCCAAAATTCAAATCCAGGCTTCTTGCAGCCATTACAGGACTAATTCCCACAACAGCCCCGAGAGTTTTAGCCACAGTCAGCATGCAAGTAAATAAGTGTTTACAGCTAAAGCACAAGGTGTTGTTTGTTGCATGAAAACTTTCCATTACATTGTCCATTCTTAAGAGCTTACACGATTTCACTAAAAATAGCAAGCTAGCAGCATAAAACCACACATCACAAAACACATAAAACTACACACAGTAGCCCTGTTTGGCTCATTTATGAACTTTTTAGATGAAAGAGCATCAACTTTTCGTTATTGTGACACAGACTAACAACAGGAACAGGCTTTTTTTGACAACAGTTGGTTACAAAATGGCCCAGGTGCACAGGCAGCAGCACAAACTTGGCCAGTCACTGTGGCAGCACCTAGATGGCAGGGCAGGTGCACTCCATAGGCTGGCACACAGCTGAGGCCCCATATCCACACGGCAAGGCCAGTGTTGGTGCAAGAGCAGGTGAATGACAGAAGTGGGATAAACACCTTCCTAGTCTGTGGGAAAATCAAGAATCACAGTGGCTTCCTGACCTTCAGCTAGCCAGAGGATAAAGCCTAAAGCTAACATTAAATTCACACCACTGGAGCACCACGTGAGAGAAAAAGTAGAACAAAAGGATGTGCCCTAAAATGTGCTTTTATGTGTCCCTTTCACACTAGAGATGCAATCCTCTTTTATATTCATATTGTCACATATACCACTAAATACACCCTGTGTACGCTTCTGGAAATATTCCCAGGAACAGCCATTTCTACTTTATTTGCAACCACAGGAAAAAGGAAAACACTTTGGAGAGCAAAAAATACCAACCTGCTCTTCATTCACACCTCAAATTCCTCAGGAAACCAAAACCACAGTTTTTAACAGTCTACCTTTAGTTCACAGCTGAATCTGGCTTTCATCTTCATGGAATGAAACTTGGTTAGAAGCTTATCAAGGAACTGAAGTCATAAATGTTTGGACTACAGCACAGAAATTAAGACACAGCAAGTGGGACAGTCTGTAGCTCTCGGTACCAATCAGTAATCTTCTGCTTAATACTGTTCTGAATTCAGTCTTTACGTGATCTACTTCTGGTTAACAGAAGAAATTGGCAAATATTTAGCCAATTCAGTAAGTTATTACTATATTTAGATGAAACAGGGTCTTGTGCAGTGCTATCATCACAAAACACTAGCTTCAAAACTGTAAAGGCTTGACTTAACTTAGCCATAGGCCAGGCATTATTCCCTTCATAATTTTAAGGTAATATGAAGACCACCTTGTGAATGTAGCACTGGTTCCTCTTGCTGGGCACTCCCTGCTCCTCACCTCTGCCAGCAGCAATCCTGCACAAGCCTTTGGAGGGGCTGCTCCAGCACTGCAAAGACACTGCCTGCTTTGACTGAAACATCCCAGCCTGGCTTCCATCTCCTTGTCTGTTTAGGACGGTAATCTCCCAGTGGAAAAAGCCTCAGATGTGCGGGTGAGTCCCTGTCTCGGAGGCTCTAGAGAGCATGGGCTCAGGGACACAGAGGTGGCTCAGGCAGAGTGAAAATGGCATTGCCCAACACATCCTGAACCAGGTGCTCAGCCAGTGTTGCAAGTGAAGCAGGCTGTGATGCACTCAGGGACACTGCTTCCTAGGCACTGCAGGGCCAAGCGAGGCTGAGGGGCACAGAGCACCAGGCCCTGGCTGCAGGGCACAGTATTAGAGAGGAAAACATATCAATCCTACTTTCAAATAATACTTTTTTACTCTTTGTACTTTCTTGATTTAGTTTTCAACAACATTTAGCATTTGATTCTGCTCCTATCTAAGATATTAATGGCTATTCCAAGACTTCATTGCAAACAAACAAAAGAAATTATTACTGGAAACCTGAGCCAGGAAACAGTGAAAGTTAGGGGAAGTATGACAATCTAATGCTTTACAGGCAAACAGCACAACAGGGTAAATTTTACACATGGCAAATCCAATCTGCTGTGTCTTTTACTCACTGTTTGATGACTTCGGTCACAGTAGCGCAGTCCAAAGTAATCTATTTCCACCAGGTTTAAGTGACGAAATACGTAGCCCAGGACAACCGACCCTTTCGTTGACTTCTGTGGGAAAGAATTTACAGAGCCTATTCACAAAGATGCTCTGCCTTTGTCAGCTATATGCAGTGGCATTCATGCATTCAATTAGCTTTGTCTAAAAAAAAAAAAAAATGAGGCAGTTCCCAGTGCCTTTAACAAAAATTTCAGCAGTACAGATGAAAATATTTCACATGTTCAAACAATAGTTCTGTAAAATACTATTAGGAAGCTGGTAATGTAGTAGTTACACAATACCAAAAAAACAAACAAACAAACAAACAAAAACCCCGCAGTTCTGGTGAACGTAGCATTTCTCAAATCACACTCGCCCTTCCAGTACAGACCTGTCACTCAAACTCTGACGATGGAGATCGGGGGCAAAACTGCCCTTAAGACCCAAATTATACATCATTAACTTCTCGGTTACTAATCTTTGTAAAGAAGGTTAGGGTTTATTTGTTTTCTTGTAACATATTTTTGACAGTAAAAGGGGGAGCAGTCCAACACCCTGAATTGAAATAATCCCGCTGTTTTCTTGAATAGCACTTCATTAAGTGTCTACGACAGTATTTGCAAACAATGCTGGGGACAATACTGCAAACAACATTGTACTGCTGTGAATGCTCTATAAAAAGCTCACTTCCACCTGAATGCCTCGTATTTGTCAGTTCGCCTGGCAGCGAACAACAAACAGAAGAGGAAGATGGAGAACAATTACACAGAATGATCCCTCCTCAGAATCAATCAGAGCCTTTGACTATTACAGTCCTAAATTCCACAAGCAAATATGGATATAACTCACAATTATGTTTTGCTTAGCTGCTTCGTATTTTATAAACTACTAGACTGTAGTAAAATCACCACAGAGAAAAGAAACAGAAAGTGGAAGCCATGGGATATTGTTTGTGCAATTTCACTTTCTAGGCTATTAACAAATAATTTCAAAATCAAAATGGCAAATAATACTGATTTAAAAATCCTTTAATTTCGCTTTGCTGGTGAAGTATCAATCACATCACAATGGTGACGATCTATGTTTTTTTCAGCAGGTACATTTGGTCAGGATTCGTATCTGATCCCATGAGCAGGGAAAATACAACACAACAATTTCAGGTGGCCACTCACACACTAAGCAAGCCATGACAAGGTAAACATCTCTGGTAGGCTGGAAATTGCATATCCATGCTATTCACCAGATTTACTACGTATTTGCTTAAAGCAGGAGTTGTACTTGAAAGGTTCTCTTTGTCTAAATCCATCATACTGGTTGTTTACATCAAGCGACTGCAATTATGTATTCCCTCGGCGTGTACAGTGAGCCTTAACGATCAGCCACAAAACAGAGGGCAATCTGGGGGGAAACATGATTAAGGTAAGCAGAAATTCACTAAATATCAATTTATCAAGTTGGATAAAGCAGAGCAATACAGTGATTTTATCATCAGTTTCATCAACAAGAAACTGAACTCGGGTTGTGAGAGCAAGGCAAGACAAGCTACAGAGTGACTATCAAGAGCACTGCAGCAAAAAGACGGAACAAAACTAAACTCACCTTAAAAATACTTAAAATACAGGTTTGATTACTAGACAGTGGGGATTTAAGACTGAAGTAGTAATTGTCCTTGCTCGTTTTATTTTTAGTTTAGTTGTTATTCAAAAGAAGCAGAGGAGACAGCCCACTAAAATGTACATCGTTATCTCATCATTCATATATTGGACTTGATGATCCTGATGAGCCCCTTCCAACTGGTATGTTCTATGTTTCTATGTCGTGTAAGGCAAATATCTTCACCATTGTAGCTGTTTCCATTATCATTTAAACAGTACAACAATGTCTTGGGAACCTAGGACTGGACAGGCATCTTTAGAAACAGATACGAGGAAAGTTCAAAATAAATAAGCAGCCCTGACTCCAAACAACCCTTGCAGATAAATGATGGCAACACTTCCAGCTGGATACTAAGCATTCAGAGAACCTTTTAGACTAAAGGATCTCCACCATCAGCCACTCAGAGTCAATGGCTTCTGACACAGTTAACCACAGTGAGGTCAGTAAACCCTTGCAGAAGGTATAAAAAGAGTTGCCTGCACCATGGCTCACAGGACACATTGAGTGGTGCCCACCCAAGCCTTGCTCAGCTTCTGTGACTGTGTGAAGTTCAAATCTGTTTGCTTTCAGTGAGCCTTCCACTCCTTGTCTGACCAGTACCATTATTCACAGCATCAGCTGGTTTTATTAACAGCACTAAGAAATACCGATTGAAGCACCAAGACGAAGTTGTCAACTTCTCATTCAGGCATCTTACAATAATAGTACACAATCCTGGGAGTAATCAAAGAAGCTTAAGCCTTACAGGAGTTCAACTTACATGACTCTGCACAAGTTTAGAATACAACTACCCATCTTGGCTGGAAGTCTTCTGCTTCATTCAGCTGAGGACTGCACAAAGTTTTTGGGACAGCTTTCCTTCCATGGACACTAAAGCTGGTGTGTTATCCCCAAGAAACACGCACATTTCAGACCTGGTTTGGTTGAAATTAAAGCCTCCTTTCTTTCCTTTCAGAGATAAAAGGCTTTTTAACTTCTTTTTACTTATACTGCTAGGCAGAGAGAAACCATAAATGCCTGTTAATCTATTCTCTTTTGACACAGCTCAGTTAACGCTTCAGTAATTGCAGGTCCTGCAGAAACAGGTGGTCGGGCTGTGAGGAAAGGCTGAGCAAAACCATCCAGCTTACAATGGCTGGGGACTCTCCACCTCTACAGCAGCAAGATTCTCAGTGCTATGGTTACCTTCAGCATGTTGTAGTCTCCACAGCCCTCTTTGCCAATCCCTCTCACATCTTTCAGCAAAGCCTGCATGAACACAAAGAAGTGCTTTGCAAGAGAACAGCCAGGATGTGAGCCAGTACCTATCCTCACACCCTTCTAACCTCACCTTCCTCAACCTCGTATTTTCCCAGCACTGGGGAGCACTGTCCAGGTAAAACACTGACCCTTGGAGAAACCACTGCAGCCTCATTTTCAATTGAAGTTCCCATTTTTAGCCACATGATTTCAGGGTTTCATGCAAGTAATTTGTTTCTTCAAGACAAGTCAAGAAAGCAGTTTTGCTGATGAATCCCTTAGTAACTACCTCTCAGTCCTGAAACACATTTTTACTGCATTTGTACAAAGTTTTGCAAACTACAAGAAGTTATCTTATTTCCCCTGGTAAAATTACAGGAAAATTCAGCAAAGCTGGAAACCAAAACTATCAAAGACGTTGGCAGAATTGCATCCACATCGTACGGCATTGCAAAAATTACATAATCTGCCTTGCATTAAACTCAGACTTGCGAAAGGTTTGCATTCTTAGGGGTAAACCCAAGTACATTTGAAAATATCATCAGCAATGCTTTCAAGAGAGAACAAAGAATTACTTCAATGAGTCATAACATCTTGCTTTACATGTTAGCACTGTGGCTTCATAAACCAGAAAGGCCGGTTTATACTGGCTAAAGAAAATGACAGCCAGAACATTCAGGAGAAGGCTGATTTAATTGTAGTTTTCTTGATCAAACAGAAATTATTCTTTTAAAAGTAGTACATAGAGTACTGTGTTTTAACATATTCATACTACTCTATATTTAGACACCAGAAATTCTTATCTTTCACACAGCTCACTGTTTTTTTGCTCCAATGAGGTTTTTCTTGTTGGGTATTTTTAAATTTTCTCCCTTGTGTTGTACAGAGCAGTGGGGGCCAAATCAGAGCTATTACTGATGTTAACTGAATTTAAAGAAAAAATCTCTGCCCCAGTAGGATGCTAGTCCCCCTCTTGAAGGAAAAGTGCTATAGGGTAGTGAAGCCTCTTGTTATTAGAATAGAGTGTAACGCATTGTCTCCCTTAGTTCAAACAGACATCATGAAGCTTTTCTCCTGAAAGTAATCCAATCCACACACTCTACCTCCTCCAACCCCAAAAAAGATAAGGAACATGCAGAAGAATTCATGAGACTTTGCCAAAAAAAAAAGGCTTAGAACTTTGGTTGAATATAACCTTTGCCTTTTGAGATGCCTTCCCCCATCAGGGAGTCCCCCCTGATGCAGCATCCTCAGAGACCAAATTGCAGTATTTGCCCTAGGTAAAGGTTACTAAGGAGAGATTAAAATTATTCACAAAGGCAGCACATAATCACACACGAGAGTGAGCAGATGCAGAGCAGAAACAGGTGTGTCCAAACAGCATTTCCTCACTTTTCTTTTTGGCCTATTCTTCCCCCTTACCTCAAGCTCAGAAAAGACTAGACACCACTGCAGTTTTTCATCACCTTTCCCTGACAAAAGCAGCAAGGCATGAAGCTCTGAAATCAAAGTTCTTGGTTTTTAACAACACAGAATAAGGACCCCTTTTCCCCAAGGCAGTCAGCCACCCAGGCCTCAATTTGCATACCACATGTTCAAGCAGAGGAAAGTCTTTAAATTAAAAATGCTAAACATTTACAAATATTCACCTAGACAAAACAGCTTAACCTTAATTTCCAGAATGCATGTCCAAACAGAGAAGAATTTACCTTAGTGTTATTTTATACGTGCAAGGCACTCCCCAGCACAATCACAGAACAGAAGTAAATACTTTCAGGAACTGAAAATTTAACAAATACAAATGAAACATCACAGGCTGCCCTAAGTATACATCATTAAAATGAACCATCCAAAATGTACTAGTCCATCCCTGCCTCTCTGCTTGTATTTCACTGGCAGCAGACACGCCAACCTCTTTTCAGAGGTTTTACTCTGAGAATTCCTTGGATTTATGCACACAGGCACAGACCTCCCTATCACTGTTTCCAAGAACTTGACACGGTGTCTGACCTGCCTGCATATAACAGATGACCCTGCATTCTAAGTGCTGTATATTAAGATATCTGTAGACTAGTTTAGCTTTCACTAGTGGTCAATCCATTGCACTCCAGTCAGAAAACGCTATTCTAGAAAAAATGTCTGAAGATGCACCATATTTTCCTGGGTTTGCAATTACTGCATCTGTCACAAATTTATCTGCTCGGGAGCAAACTCCTTAAGAGAGGGATACATTCCTAGGAGCGTGGGCTCCAGCCAGTTAAACATCTCCCCTTGTAACTACTGGCTGGAGTGCGCTTTGAGGCACTGTCACAGATAGATGTAAACTGATTTAATTGACTCTGAAATATGAAAGAAAAAAAGTTAAAGAAATGACACTTTAAAAATGTTTGGCTTATGAGAAATTAATTCAGTTCAGTTCTCCCTTTCTGGGGAGAAGATATAAGCAAGTATATTTATATTTACATGGTATAGCAATGCAATTTGTACCTGCACTCACATTAAAAGGCATGCTCTAAGCAGGAATCAAAGTCCAATGAAGACAACAAAGAGCAAGTAGAGCAAGCAAATAAGTAATGGGAAGACAACTAAATTTTGGGAATGTAATTAAATACTTACTAGTGCTTTAAAATTGATCTCTCCTCTGTAATGTATAAAATGGCAGCAACTAGTTCTGTGTAGAGGAATTCTAGCCATATAAATTTTATTTTAAAATCTATTCACTAATCTATCCCGATATTAACATTATCCAGTTCATTAGCATCTACATTCATCGTATGACAGATGAGTTAAGGAACCAACAATAATGCATTTCAAGTTTTCCCAGAAAAGATCTTTTCTGAAGAACTGAATACCAATGAGCATTTCCATCATTCTCATGTACTTTGAATAATTCTACACCTAAGAAAGGAACTAGGACAATAATAACGAAATTTGAAAATACAGCATACAACCACTCATTGGGAATGCTGAAGATGTAGGTTACTATTGTGTTTCCACTTTTTGAAGATGCTCTTCACACTCAGATGTGTGACCTGGTGTACCTTCTTGTCAGGAGAAGGCCCTTTACTCTGGGAAGTGAGCAACCCATGGGAGAGCACTTGGTGGAAGTATTGCCCTGGCAGAGAAAGGATGCTGTACTTACTTTTGGCACGTTCTAAATAAAGTAAGCACCCCCTGTTTTCTAGGTAATTTTCATTACATGGTTTCTGCAAATTTTTTTCCAGTCATTGAAGTCTTTCTTGAAACGTTTCTCATAGAATCTTGTTGCAATTTTAAAAGTCTATTTTTGCTGTTGGTCATTTTGGCATTATTGATTTCTGTTTTGTCCCCTTTTCAGTTCTTTTGCCTTATTTCTTTTGTCTTTTGTCTTCCTTTATTTCTTATGCTTTATTATGGCAATATTCCTCATGTTAGCTCTGTCAACATACATACAAAATATCAGTTGAGGAATAAATACGTAGGTATAATCTTTTTTGTATCAGTCATCTAGTCCTGGTATTTTTGGTTCCATTCCTCCTATTTGTGATTTCTGCCTTTGTGCCGAAGGGAGGCACTTGAGGTACCAAAGCCTCAATTCTAACACCCCTATCTTTTCCTATGGTCATCCTTTTAAACACCTCTTTCAAATTAGGTGTTGCATGCATTTTGATGGAGCATATTAAACTCATTATGCACAGCAGCTTTAGAGCACAGGGACTTAAAATTCAAACATGTCACTTGCTTTGCTTAACTGCTTTAAGTGCAAGGCTGACAAGGGAGAGCGTCAGTAAAGAGTTGAACTCTAAAAGGCTTTCAGATAGATAAAATGTTAACAGTTAAAGACTAGACACTCATTCTGCCAAACTGCTCAGGGATTTTACTATTACTGCAGCTGTTAAATGAAGAAGTAATGAAGTTACAGTCCTGTTATAAGAAGTTGGCTCAAGCTATTAGCTGGTAGAATGGTGAGCAGGTTTTTTGTGTTAAGAGTGTTTGGGAAATTTTAGGAGCAAGAAGAATGGGAAGAAGAAAAGGTCAGTGTACATCTTGCCAATCCTTTATTTTGCCATTTTTTCATTTGGAATGAATAGCTGTATTGTCAGAGCTGAGCATACCTGCAGAAGCTTGTTTGTACAGAGCTCCACTAGACTGAGCAAAAAACAAACCACCGTCTCATGCTCTCTCTCCCTCAGCAAAGCCCAAATTTGGTGCCTTGCTTACCACCCACTCTGAGCCTTGCTAACCTCTTTGCCTTCAAGTTGCTTCTTCTTTTATCAGGATAATTATTTCTGCTACTCTCTGACTTTTACCTGAGTCATCCCCCCCATTTTTTCTTCCCCCTCCTTTAGTCTGCACTTCATTTCTCGAAGTCTTTTCAATGTTCTGGTCATGATGTCAGCAACTTATGATGGTAATTCCCAAGTACACTCTCAATTTAGTTTTTAACCCTTTTTTTCTAAATGCCCTTGTTCAAGAGTAAGGGCTACAACTTATAGAACATAGAGGCTTAAATCTTCAAGTCAATTCACACCTTAGAAACCTCTATCAAGCTCAGCTCAAAAAAAAAATTTAAGAATTTCTTATGCTTTCCTTCTTCAAAAGCAATGGCGTTAGCATGATTTTGTTTATCATTTGATTCCGTTAATTGAACTGCCTTATTATCAGTCAAGAGATATTACAAGAGCAAAAGTTACAAGAAAAACAGTGGAACTTTCTCAGACGCAAAACTAATGGAAAAGACAAAGAGAGGATATATTTCTTGAAAGGACAGAGACACTTTTTCTCCCTAGCTCTGGCATAGAAAGAGCCACTAAGAGACTCAGGGAAGAAAGAGGGGGGAAACACAAAACAAAAATAGTAGCTCTCTCCATTCAACAAGCCTTTCAAAGCACACGGATCTTTGGAACTTCCCTCTTCCACCACAAACCTGTGGGAGTCCTGCCCCAACACAGAGCCACTCACATCCCAAAAAGCTTTTCCCAAACATCTGATCATTTTTAATATTTAAAAGTTTTATTTCCAGTTTGATGAAGTTCAGTTTCTCATTTGGGCTGACACCACCAAGTTACTTACTTCTGCACTGCTGACAGACAGAAGGCAAAGGAATACATGTATTACCCTGAAAAATGTACACACATTTTCTGTACATCTTTGCCGTGGTGCTTCTCAGAAAACTGATTTCATTCTACTGGAAATTTAATTCTCATTTAAATATCTCATAATAAACATCTGGAATTTCATATAAAAAATAAAATTGAAGATTGACTTTTTTAAAAATGCCTTCACTTTTTGTTTAACAGACGTTCCCCACTAGAGCAATGGAGGATAAACTGCAAGTATTTTTGTTCTAAAAATAGTTTTCCAGATATCCTCATTGGCAAATGCCACCCACACACACACACAGAAAAAAAAAAAAAAAGAAAAAAAAAATTGCAGTCAACATTTTTGCACCAGGACAAGAACAAGTTACTCATTACCAGGGCATAATGGCTGCTAATGGGGAACTCTATACACCTGTATTCTCTCCTTCCCCTTCTAGAGTTTCTGGCTGTCCTGAAGAGATGCTATCCAGTGCCACACACTGCATGGGCTCATATTACCATTTCACTGGTGCTGGGCTGCATTCAACTTTAACAGGCTTGACTG
>VZTI01001127.1:48676-60121 GCA_013397865.1 Struthidea cinerea | reverse complement strand
AAAAAAAAAAAAAAAAAAAAAAAAAAAACAACAACATAGAAGCCCCTGCATGGGAAAGGAAGGACGCTTAGGGAGCCGCGGCAGCAGAGCGGGATGAAAAAGGAGGTATCCATCACAGCTCCCAGCTCCTTGTCACCCTCTGACTAGCGCTGCATGGCCCCTCACACCCACACTCACAGCAAGAGTGTCCCATTCAGCTGTCAATCAATTCCCGAATCATTCAGCTGTCAGTCAGTTCCCAAATCACTGCAGATTCCGGCCCTGTATATTCAGATAAAACACAATCCAAGCCAGGGGTTTTTTTTTTTTTCTGTAGAATGATACCCCTGCACATAAATAAACACAAAACGCAAGTGTTAAGTTAAAATAGCGACACACATAATTTAAATTGAAAGCATCGACGGAACCTGCAAACCATTAATTCATTCTTTTGTGTGTATGTGGCAGTGTCACCATAAACTGTGTCCCCTCCCCCCCGCAATTCACACAGAACTATCACTGTCTTCTCCCTGGCATCATTGCTCATCCCTGGCTGCCAATCCTGTGCTCCTTAATTAGATCTACCCATCGTGTAATCCAGGGGTTATTGTGTGCCTTCCCGAAGCACTTCCCAGTTCCTTGCCCTTTCCCACGTGCTGCCTCATTCCACACAGCACCACCAGCAGCCTCCCTGCTCACACCCCCTGTCACAGACACTGCTGCTTCCCCCAGCCAGACATCCTCACTGGCTGCTGCGTATTGCACTGAATCCTCACTACTTTGACCCACCTCCAACCCCTTTCTTCACTCTCTCCTGCCGACTTTGCCCTTGCCCGCACGTGAATCAAGACAGGAAATTTCTCCACACTCTTCTATTGTGGGACAGGTAACGCAGAGACACATTTGATGACTCCAAATGCAAGAAAATTGTTTTCAGTTTTGGTGCCCAAACTTAAGCCCCAGAAACACAGGGACCTGACAGGGCCAGCGTGAGAGAGCATCCTTACAGGACTTCACTGATAAAGTCTGAGGAAATCTCTTCTGAGAGACAGCTTCCAGCATCTTAAATGGGCTTATTGTAGGCATAACTAAAAAAAAAAANNNATCCACACACTTAAAAAGGTATTTGTGAAGGAAAAAAAAAAAAAAAAAAAAAAAAAAAAAAAAACACACAGACAACAACACACCTCTGGCATTGTGACCATGCTGACAGCAATTATAAATGAAGCTCTTTGCTCCAACAGCAAAGAGCTCTTTTTGTTTCTCAGACAAAAGTTGCCTGGTTTTCTTTTTCTCTGACAGCCATTTTTCTCCTTGTTTCACTCTTGGAAATAACTAAACTGATTTGAAAAACTTTGTGAAATAATTCTTCTCAGAGTTTGAAAGCTGATGAGTAGAAAACCTACAAACAGAACAACAGTTCCAGTAGGGCTAACAACCCTCTCCCTTACACCTTCCCTTCAGGAAAGTCTCACAAGCTTCTCACACTGAATTTACAGCTATTTCCTCAGGGATGTAATTAAAAAGTCAGTATTACTCTGAACAAGTTCTTGGGCAACGAACTGTAGTGATAACACACGTATTTTCCTGTGAAAAGGTAATGCACAAAATATTCTGTGTGGTTTTAAGGGAAACTATGGCATATTTTAGTGAGATTTTCTCTCCCTGTGACCTCCATTCTTTTTCCCTTTTAGCAATTAAACCTCTCAAGTAGTAACTCGATTTTAATCACAGGGATTCAAGCAAGGACACTACTTTCTCACTACTTAGTCTTCACTGTATCCCTAAAACGGGTAGTATATTTTGAAGTGCCTGTATATGATATGGGAAAACTGCAGAAACCAGAGAACACAATTTACATGTTCACGTACTCATCAATAAAATTACCACGATCTCTTTATTTTTGGGAGATGTTTAACATACCAAGGTTGCTGCAGAAAGATGTTTTTAACATAAGGCTACAAACCAAGTAACTGCTATACCTTGGTTTGAAACCTATTCCTGCAGAAGGTTTTTATTCTTTGATATGGAACATTCAAGAAACTGAACATCTTATACATGGTATAATATGATATGTATGATATAAACTTATATATATGAGAGCTATATTTTTGTACCTGGTGGCTGCTTACCTATGTTAACAAGAATATTTCATGTAATGAAAAAAACTCCACCCACCTTAACTAGCATCTCTACAATACATCTCCATGAAGGAGAATATAAAGCGATTATATACATGTTCAAATTTGGATTAATTTCTTTACTCCCAGCTGACAGGCAGATTAGTGATAAGCATAGCATAAAGATCTATACACAAACACAGCACACGTAATTTTGCAGAACCAGATCCTTCTTTCTTTACATTTAGTACAAAACTAACAAATATGTCTGTTCATTAACAAAAGCTGCAGAGATGTAAGCAGTTAACCCCTTAATGCTCATAGTCTAAGTATTGTGACGCCACCGAAAAAAAGGCATCCTTGCAGCATCTACAGCATCAGACTCAAGAGGTTAGTTAATGAAATGCCCCAGGCATGCCATCCTTTCCTATGTGCTGTACTCTATGAATCCACTTACACATCTCAAGCAAGAAGGAAAATAGTTTTTAAAACAGCTTTCTGACTATAGACATGAAATCACAAACATATTTCACATTAGGGAAAAAAAGGCATTGATTATTACCTGAAGACAACAAAATCTGTTTAGAATCCACTGGTGATGTGAAAATAACTCATTCAGATTTAAGTAAATGGGAAATTTATTACTGACTTCTAAGGCGGAGAATTTTAGATTAATGTTAGAAATAAGATATTAAATCTTCAGCCTAAAATTTGCTCGCAGTGGAGCTACTGGACTCACGAGCTTAATCACCTTTCTTTGGACCCAAACAGCACACAGGTCCCAGCTACCTCCCAATATCAGAGTAAAAAACTGATGATTGCAATAAAAGCAAAATAAACTATGAAACTTAAGGCTGATTGTAAAAACTTCTCTCTTTAAATCGTGAGCTTGCAGGCAAGCCACTGGTGTATTGTCAGGAGTCTCCAGCAGGGAATCTCCAGTTCTGTTACAGCTGTACCCTGCCACAGAGCACTGGATGAACCTCAAACAATCATGTTTTAAAGTGAATTATTTTAAAGTACTGCATATGCCAAACACAATTCTTTCACTGCAGGCAAGTCATGACATGTTCTGCAGACTAGAGCATTAAATTTCAAATAAAAGATCACTACTTTCATTTTAAACTTGCTCAAAATGTACTTGGGAAGCCAAAATTACCCATCTCCGATCTGTGTTGAATACAAGACTTTTGGTAGCATTACTTTTGTTTACAGTAAATATAGCTTACTGGGTGATTTGGACAAAATCCTATTCACACTGCAATCCAAAAGTAAAAAAAAAAAAAAACAAAACCAAAACCCAATCAAAATTTCTGTTTGAAGACAGGAGGTTCACACCCTTCAGTTTTGATCTGATTGGTTGAGGATAAAATAATGTGGTTTGCTTAAAGTAAAGCCAGCAGCATATTCAGCAGAACTTAATGAAGTAATAGCTCCTAGGCTTTCCCTTGTATTTTAGTTAAGAGGCATCATTTCTGTAAATTTTTAAGGTCTGACACTTCCTGTGGACCTCAACCTTGCCCACACTCATCACTTTGGCAAAGTAGTGCTTCTTGAAGTTCTGTGGCGAAGTCAGCGACTCTCATTTTCCAGAATTAATTGCGACTAAGCACCCTTCCTTGTAAAACATAAGGTTCTAATTTTTGCATCCTTTTCTTTTCTGGTAATATGAACTCCTGCTCACAAAACTTCTCTGCTGACAATAACCACATCAGGACTGTTACATGAGACAACACCCAAAACCATATTAGAATATATATATCTTTCTATACACATTACAATATGTACGTAAAATGATTTTTAAATAACTGTATTTGTTTAGAAGTGGAGGAGGCTGTTTTATTATTTAAGGCATCCCCCAAAATACTGATGCTTCCCAGCCAAGGTGAGATTTGAAACTTCATCCCAGGTAGCTAATAAAAGGAGCAGAGACAGTAAAACTGCAAGATTGTCTCTCTCCACTGAAAGGTGCAGTTCTCTGTGAGTTAAGGTAGGTTTCAGTAAATCTTTTCCACCATAAAAGCCTAAACCAAACGTTTTATTTCCTAACAGGTGTTAGCCCAGTATCCACCACATTAAAGATTCATCCCAGCACTATTTCTCTGAGGCTCTGCTCCTCGGCCTCCAGGTTGTACTACAATGTCTCAGCCATGACTGAGGACCAAGGCATTCATTCAATTTGCCCTATCTGAAATACTCACATAACAAATGTCCTCAAGGACAGTCTCATCCAACTTCCCAGCTGTAACAAATCCAGCAGCTCTCACCAAGATGCCAAAGGTGCTTGACATCCCCAGTCCTTTGCTGAAGAGAGGGCAGATGCCAGCCTACACAGCTGCTCCTGGGAGCATAACTCACCTGGTTTCAATGAAAAGGAACCAGGACAGCACAGATCTCTCAGTTAAACTTCACAAATCAAATGGATTTTGACTTGCCATAGCCTGCTGACTGATATCTCAGTCAGAAACCTGCTGGGAATTTTAGGCAGGTATGCTATCAGCACGAAAATTAACAAGTCCCCCAGACTGCAGGAGTTGCACTGGAGTAGTGATCAGTTATCCCAGCCACAGCACAGAGCTCAAGGGCATTTGATACATCCAGTTATGCTAAACATATGAGATTACAACAGGAAATTGGCCAACTCCCACACACAGTTACGCTGTTACAATACACGACTTACATCTAGATTGGGCCTGGGAGGACTACAGCACTATGCCAGTGATGCATACGGCATTCATCCAGTTAATTAAGGAGGAGTAATGCCAGTGGCTTTGACACTTCTACGGCCAAGCCTGGACCTGCTGCCATGCAACACTCCACCAAAGTCAGTGACTGAGGTCTTTCATGGATGAGTGTACAACACTTCCCCAGTATCTTCCCTGTATTCCAATATAAATTTTAATAAAAAGTAAAACCACAGAATAGGCAACAAACCCTCACTGACAGACGGATGATCCAAGATTATCCAGGCTAACTAAGAAAATATGGAAAATACACAAGTTGGACGCTGAAGGTTTGCCTGGTCCTATGCACCCTCACTTCCTCCCAGAGTGAAGTAAGTAGTTCTCACTCCTTTACAGTTGTCTGACAGCTTCTATGAACTCATCTGTTTCCTAGCTGTCACTCCCTGCCACAAGAGCAAAAACTTCTCCTGGGAACACTGAGAAGAAAGGTGATGCTGACTCCATTAGAGAATCATAGAAAAGTCTAAGTTGGAAAAGACCTTTATGATTATTGAGACCAACCACTGACCCAGCACTGCCAAATCCATGACACTTAACCATGTCCCTAAGTGCCACATGTCCACATCTTTTAAATACTTCCAGGGTGGTGACTTAATCACTTCCCCAGGCAGCCTGTTCCAGCATTTGACAACCCCCTCCATAAAGAAATTTTCCCTATTATGCAATAAAAAAATCTCCCCACCATTACTGGCCAAATGAGGCCATTTCCTCTTGTCCTATCACTTGTTAAAGGGACAAGCAACCAATACTCTCCTTCCAGGTGGCTGCAGAGCAATAAGGTCTTCCCTGAGTCTCCTTTTTTCCAGACCAAACAACCCCTCTCATCAGACTTGTGCTCCAGACCTTTTCCAAGCTCCCAGAGAAGTTTCCCTTCTCTGGACAGGCTCCAGCACCTCAGTGACTTTCTTATTGTGAGGGACTCAAAGCTGAACTCAGGATTTTAATATTATCATGTCTGAAATAAGCTGCTGACATTTCCTCAATAAAGGCAGTTGATGGATCTGGGGATGTCACATTTTGACACAGAAGCAGCACAGTAGGAAAATCAAGTGCAGGCAGTTGAAAGCAAGTGAAATAAGAGAAACCATCACCTCCACTTGCACAGCTAGATTGAGAACGGTCCATGAAGACTGCCAAGAAACACATTTTGCTCAATTCAGAGTTGTTGGTCGAAGCAGAAATAACATTACTGTTTTGCTAGATAAGGGGAATACATTTGTTGTCCCATTCAGAGCTGCAATAACCCAAACAACGCTGAAGCTTCCGTCTTGGATAGGGGGACAATTCTCACTTAGGTCAAATTATTTGGATAATAATGTTTGGAGATGAGACAGCAGTTTCTCATTACTGTATACCTAAGGTAATGCTTTACATATGCCCTCTGTGTCGCTCTACTTTAGTCTAGCATTACAGGACTAAAACTTGGTTTAGAAAAGCCCTAGCAACTAGCAAGAACAAAATCATTGCATGTTTTTACAGAAACTAGACTACACCTAGCACTAAAGATAAGAAGGCAAAGTATGTTAATATTCAAGAACTGAGATGTTAGCACATTTGTATGGACCTCCTTTTGTCCACAAGTATTTTTAGTAGTATTAAAGCTCTTCCTGATCTCATAGGAAAGTCTTCTCTGTACTTATTCCTACAATAAGAATCATTTTTTTCCATTTTTCACCTCCCCATTTGCAAGCACGATCATGCATCCTTTCTGTTATAAGAAACTAAATGCTAGTTACCAAAATGATTACTTGTGTATTTATCTACCTATTATTTTTTTGCATAAATCCTCTACAATCAATACAGCTGAGATATGCCCAAGGAAACTTCAGCATTTTATTCCTAAACCTAATATCATCACGCAATATCAAGATCCAAGTAGCTAAAACAGGTTAATTACCAAAATCCTACTGAAGAAGCCTACACTTCAAATATACACTAGTGAATCTTATATTCATTGTGCAGCTCCTTCATTCAAGTTAGAAGCGAAAAAAAATTACAATCCTAGTCATGAAACCCAGTTTTAAGTTCTTTAGAGATCATAAATGCATTGCACATTGAACAATGCCAAAAAAAAAAAATCTCCATCTGGTTAATTTTATGAGTCCAACAAGTCTTACAGACTCAAGACTTTTCAGTATCTTCAGCTGATACAAGTAGAAGAGCCTCAGTTGGGTTCACAGGGCAATTCGCAAGACCTGTAAACACCCAATGTTCAAACAATTGTTACAAAGCAGTTGGCTGCACTGTTCCAGGTGACAAAACTGAAGAAAATGTTTGAGTAAGTTAGATGCACAGCTGTTGAAAGTCAAAGACATTGTTGGTTCACCAAACATCAGAATGTTGTAGGCCTTACTACGTTGCCCTATGCAATGTTTGCTCTCAAGTCCGTCACAAAGGAGAAAAGGTGTGCAACTCCACTGTCAAAACCAAGTGGCATAAGTAGGCTCCAAATACTTCACTGTTTGACAGGTCAGCTGGTGACACGGCTGTTTTGACAGCACTCAACTCATTGTGTCCTAATCCTGCATTCACTGCACAAGCAAGATACTATTCAGAACAACTGTATTTCACAGAGGGCTTATACCCTTATATATATATATATATATATAAATGTTTTATACACACACACATATATATATATATATAAAAATGTAAAATATTACCAAAATAAGCACAAATTTAAGACCCAACAAACAAACTGGGAAGGTTAAGATTTCTGTTTTATGGAAAAGGCAGTTTTTGGAGTCCAGTTATTTCAGTAGTTTACTTGAGAAACAGATGCTCATTTAAAATAGCAAGCAGAATACACTGCCACTAGGAGTATGAAGAGGGCAAATATTTCCTTCTAAGTCATTTTATAGCCATTATAATACCCATTTTTGCCTGCTTTTAGAAGCTAGACCCAAAGAAGCTAAGATCAGTTGCAGTTAATCTGGCATATTCACACTCCCACCATCCTGGGAAAATTCTCAGCTAACTGGGATCAGAAGTTACACATCAAAAGTCTTGTTAATTTATAGTCATCATATCTAGACAGGGATGAAGTACAACTTTTTTTATATCGTTTATGGACTGACATGAGAAAAGTCATGTCTACTCCTCACTCTCTCCTGGTTGCCTGAGTTGTATCACATTGATTAAGCCTCCTTTCTGTTAAAATGTGAGTTCATCCAAGTTCCATACAGAAATAAACTGGGATAAAGTTCTGCAGTGGGCTGCAAAGGCAGCTAGTGGGATGCAGCACATGGACATATAAGTGTCCAGGAGAACTCATCTACATTGCAGAGGAGTCACAGGAGGATGTATTTACATCAAGAAACAACAGAGCCAGACTCTCATGAAAGATGCACAGTAAGAAAATGAAATGATCTCAAGATGCAGCAAAGGAAATCCCTCCCTGGAGAGGGAGTAAGCGCAGAAACAGGCTGCCCACAGGTTACGGAGCTTCTGCCATTAGAGAGACTCAAAACTCATCTGGGAAAGTTCCTGCTCTAACTTGGAAGGAAGATAAACTACGTGACCTCCAGAGGTTCCTTCTAGCTTTAATGATCCTATCACACAACTTAACACAGCTCACAGAAGAGAGCCAATTAATGCTGCATCACTTAATCTGCATTTGTCTGAAATTAGACTTCAGTGTGAATACAGGGAAACAGTAGTTTGTGGTAAGGGGGCCCATATCCCTGGCTTCCAAGGATGTTGTAAGAAACCTTTCTCATGCAGAAAATATTAAAAGAAATTTATATAATTGATACAACTACAAAAATGGAGGAGAAAATGGGAGGTAGTCTGTAAAACTCCCAACTCCTAACAGAGCTTGTACAGACCTCTAGTCAACAAGGCATTATCAGTATTTTTTTATTGAATAGGTTATAAACAGTACCCTTACTATTCCAAGACAATAGAATATTGTTTAGCCAAATGCTACTCACTGTAACTTCGAATACTTCGGAAGTATAAATACACAAACTGAAAAATATTTTTATGTAATTGTGACAGCATATGATTAATTCATAGTGGACACTCTCACAATGACTATTCCCACAAAAATACTTTATGTTCATTTTTATACTGCTTATGTTTTTATAAAAGGAAAGCAGGAGTTAAAAGAAGTTACACAAATCTCTTAGATATTAATTACAACTCTTAACTGCAGTGAGATTTTCTAGTGTTAACCATCAAGTCAGCTTAACATTAAAAGTAAACACGCCAGAAGATAGCTTAAACATAAAGTCAATGACACAATTCAGCTCTGTTTACCTATAGCAAAATTTCCAGAAATGCTGCCTCTGAGGAGTTTCTAAAGAGAATAGTTAGAAACTCGAGGCCAGCAGCACTTGCCATGAGTTCTTTTGAGTAATTATTAACAGAAGACTCTTAGTTCAAGCAGACTATTTTCAATAAATTACTGTGCTGCTAACAGGGCCACTCTGAAACAATGGCGCAAGCATCTCAGTGACCCACTTAAAGCCATTTCAGTCACAGCATGATCTGATAGCTTAGCATTAACTATAACATAAGATGACTGACTTTGCAATTCTTACATTTACTTTTGTCTTTCATGGTTTTATTCAACCAACTTAGCTCTATGTACTACTATGAATTATTACTGTTGAAAAGAGAAAATTTTGGACAGCTTAAACAGGGCCAGCTACAATCACCTCTATTGTAGTAGGACAATGCTTTGACTTTCCTCTGGGAAAGGCAATACCAAACTGAATTTGCTTACATTTACCAACTAGATGAGGAAAGAAACCCAGTCCCAACAGAAACTGGAAATCAATCTTTCAGTCTTCAGCAATTATTGTTTATGAACTGGCAAAAATTAAAACAGAGCCTTGCCATTACATACAGGTGATATCTCAAAACTTAGCACTGAAATTACTCATGTGATTTCTGCCATCTATGTCACAGAGTCAAATCCACTATGTTTTTGAAACATTATGTTGATAGAGAAAAACATTTCTTACACGCAACTTTTAATTAAAAGACATAGACAATTTTCTTACTAGAGCTTTGTAACTCAAGCATTTCACAGCCGAATCTGCAGATTCAATTTGTTTTTCTTAAAGATTATTCTTCATCCTTCATTTATATATGGAAACGAGAAAGACAGTGTCTGAAAAAAATACAGCATTGAATAGCAAATTCCAAGGATCTTAATCTGCATTTTTTTCTTTTTCCTTTTCCTTTTCTTCCAGCAAGGGAAAAACAAGTGCCATATGCCTATAAAACTCAGGCAGACTAGATAGCATCTCACAGTTCAAAAGCCATCTCCAAAAGAGTTTCAAGCAATTTAATTATTATTGAAATTTTAAATCACAAATTCATTAAGAGCTGGTTGTTTCAAAGGCAAGAGATTTCTTAGTTATCACAAGCAAAGTCCTAGCTCAGCTAATCATGTGCTAGGCACCACCACAACTATGTAAGTTTAGCATTTTAAAGGAAAGTTCCTTTCATGCCAGCATACTCCTTAAAACTTTATACTTATATACCTTTCAGGGAACATTTCTAACATACTTCTTTTGCTGTTTCATACAGAAAAATGAAAGAAAACATTCTGAGCTTATGTAATTTCATGACTCAAGACACCAAGATAGTCTCCCAAGGCAAAATACTATTTCATAACCTCCACTATCTAGGCAGCTAGATAACTGATGGCTTCTTCAGATTACACCTGTACACTGATTTAAATAGGTGCAATCAATTAGCATGCAAGACATTTGTGTTAATAATGCACAAGGAAAGATATTTACCCTACTGGTCCTTCATTTTCTTATCTTTATGAAGCTGTTTGAAAGAAAATAAATTAACTCAAAATTTCAGCCCAAATCTGTGGTACTGCAGCCCCAGGCTCTGTTTTGGAAAGGAATATTGCAATAATTGGACCCCACACAGATATGCCAGCAAATCTTGATTTAAAGCTGTTGCGTTAGGCATTGGTCCAATTCCTCTATAAAACAGGAGAACTGAATCAGGTCTCAATCAAGAAATTACCCTGTGGATGAGAAGGTCACCTGTTAGTTACACCATTTTCCACAGGCAGGTTCCACAAGAGGAACACATTTTAAACACAAGAACTTATTTCAAGCGTTTCAAGGCACCTTAGCTGAAGAATACAGAAGACTGTCATTAACAAAGATTATTAACATTGTTGCCTTGTTCATCCATGTGGTGACACAACGCTACTGGCTCGCTCAGACCTCCCAAATTCTTGGGAATCCAGTCCACACAGTCTCATCCCAGTGGCATCTCGGGATGCACCACTCCCCTACGTCCTCCCATCCAGATCCTGCAGTATTGGCAGCCCACAGAGCTATCCTGAGGCTGAGGAATTTTCAGCAAACCTGCTGCCAGCTTGAGGAGGCCATGGCCATGCACCTGTGCCTGCCAGTAGCCTCTGGCGTGGGAAGTTCTGAGGCATCCTAGCAGACAAGTTTGTTGCAAGCAGAGAGAAAGAAATTCTCATTATTAGTGTGCAAAATTTGGTTTAACTTCAGCCAGTGCTCACGTTATCCACCCAGAAGGACAGGTGAATTGATCCAAAGCCATTTAATTTCTTTGGGAGAAAAAAAAAAAAAAAAAAAAAAAAAACAAAAATC
>VZTI01001127.1:20232-48606 GCA_013397865.1 Struthidea cinerea | reverse complement strand
ACCATTTATTTTTTTGGGAAAAAAAAAAAAAAAAAAAAAAAAAAAAACACCACCACTGGAGGTTCCAGGACACAATAATGTCATTCTCAATTAAAAACTTCCAATTTCTCACAGAAATAAGTAAACATTATGTAAACGCCAATTTCATTCCAAATTTGCTGGCCTTTAACCAGCACAACAGTACTTTAAACAGAAGAAAAGTCTCCACAGTGTATGAAACCAAAGCCACAATACCACGTCTCCTTCTCTAGGAGTGCACTTGAACAAAAAACCTCCAGCCTGAGACACAACATACGTGGTATCAAAGAAAATACAAAAATACAAAATTACTTACTGCTCTGGGGAGCAGGCAACAAGTTCACAACCGCATGTTCCTCAAACGCCTTGGAGAGACCTGGAGATGTCTTCATCCTGCTACTCTCTATCCACACAGTTATAATAAAAGTAGTCTTTTTCACTACAAATGATTAGTAACGATTTGGCAGCAGAACATATCTCAACATATGCACTTTAATTGTGGAACTTTCATGCTGGTCACGTACCAAAATAAACTATCAGAAATTCATGACCAACATTACTTTCTCCTATGCTGTTTCAAAATCCACTGACTGGAGCTTGCAGTAAGAAACAATTACAAAGGTCTTCCATGAATACTGGGACATTTTCCTCCTTACTTCATTTCTTTTCATTTTCATTAAGGGAAGAATTGTATTAATATGCACTGATAGTAAAAAGCATAAAAGAGTAGGTGTTTTACACCAAGGCTAAAATGCCTCCTAAAACCCTCAAAAATTAAATTATCAGAAGTGTCAAAAATCTACTCCTTCTGCAGCCAAACTAAGGTGAATTGTATTTTGAAAATGCATTAAAAGCAACAAAATTTTAAAAAGGATTACTAAAACAAGCATAAATAGCCCTTATAACTAGCACCTTTTTAAAATACAGCTAAATATTTTTGTAGTACATAAAGTGTAAAAGAATAAAACTAAGTGCATCAACTCAGTGCTACAACTGATGAAGGAGAGCAATCATCCACCAGGACTATTGCCAAACTCAAGTATAACTTAGTATTTCTTCAATATTTCAATTTATCCAATACCATTCTTCATGCATATGAGCAGCATTATCATAACCCTTCACAACAACATATTCATGTTCTAATTCAAGGAAACCAGACTGCTAATATTTTGTGTCAAAAATCTTTATTGTTGTAGTGAGTAGACTTGGCTGGCTTCCAAATACCCACGCAGCTACTCTGCCACTTCCCCACCTCAGCTGGACAAAGGCAGAAAACAAGATTAAAAGCTCATGGGTCAAGATATAGACAGAAAATCGTTTCATCAGTTACTGCCATGGGAAAAACAGACTCAGCTTGGGGAAAGGTGATTTAATTTGCTGACAATTACAAGAAGGATGGCAAGAAAGAAGAGAAAAACTTAAAACGCTTTCCATTTCTCTTTCCCAGGCTCGATTTCACTTCATTTCTGAGTCCTGTATCCCCTCTCCTCCCCAAGCAGTGCAGAGGGATGGGGAACAAGGGTTGTGCTCAATCCACGACTGCTCCTTGCTGCCGCTCCATCCTTTCCACTTTTCCCCTGCTCCCCTCACAGAGGCAACCCCTGCAGACCCCACCACAAAAACCTTGCCATGTAAACACAACGCAATTGTGCAAATAGATTACAGAATAAGCCTTTGAGAGCCTGATGATAGTGTTCCACAATTATGTTTTTCTGGAGGGTGGGAGGGGGAAAAGCTCTGTTTATAGGTTTCGTAACATTTCAGCTCCAGCACCAGAAATATCATATGTAAAATTTCCTTCCCCAAAATAATTAACCAAAGTCAGGAAAAAAAATTAAAATCAACTACTTCCTTTGTGTAAAATAAACGTGTGTTATGACAGGGGTCTATTTTTCCCACACACACTCTCAAAATTTGGAGCCTGCTATAACTGCAACACTTAACTGGACATGTCTGGCAGTTATAAGTAACTCTACCCTAAATTTAAAATGTAAAAAAAATACCAGCAAACTATTACTTAAATTAAATAAAAATGTTGTGAATTATAGATCCTAAGATACAATTTTTAGTAGAGAACTGTCTTCCAGGTTCAAAGGAGGGCTTTGCAACAGTTTATCTATGACCTTCAATATAAGAACCCCCCTAGAAAAATTTGTAGACATTCCAAATATCACTAAAGTGACAAGTAATGAGAAAAGCCAGTTATTGTTGAAAATAACTTGAATCTCTTGGTAAGACAAGCTCTCTGAAAACATGCATTCTAACAACTGCAAAGGGCAAGATCATCTATAGCAAGAAAATTACACCAATTTTATGAAGTAAGGTTTGTGCCCTGAAAAGCTGCAGCTCTGAATGGAATTTGGGCATCACCAGGAATAAGCAAGTGAACATGAGATCACAATGATGCAGTTATTAAGCAGGGGCTGGGAGAGACTACAACAACCCCATGAACTTCTGTTTCAGGTATCCCAGTAGGAAAGTGGCAAAACCTTCACATAATTGAAGAACTTTAACTTGTTCCTTGGTTCTGTGCTTCAAGAAATTAAAACTTGTTCAGATGGGAATTTTTAAAAAACAATCAGATAAACGCTGGAAATCTTGTCATTTGGGAGGGGTCAAAGAATGTTGAAATATTCAGTCTATCAGAAAGAGACTAAAGATAAAGGTGATTTGGTCTGTGCCTCTCAGTATCAACACAACAGCCTCCGACAGAGGGCTTTCAAGAGCAAGAGACAGAGTAAGCTGAAGTAGATGAAAGATATCTACACAAATTTGCAGTAAACATTAAAAAAAAATTAACAGTGACAATAACAAAAATTACAAACACATCAAACAACCTAACAGGTGATACAGCAACACTCAATTTTAAACCTTACATTCTCACCACTGCCTTTTAAAAAACTGAGCACAAATTTCTGGAGAGGCAAGACTGCATGTATTTAAATTATCACCAGCTAAGGAAGACAGACCAATTTCTGGGTCACGACTGCTAACAGGTGTCACCCAAAATTAAGCATTCACTGTAGTGACTAATTGCAGCCACAGTGAAGGATGTGTGGCTGTCTCCAAATATATCAGAAGAATGTATATTTCAAAGCCTGGATACTTGACTCACATATTCATCTTTCCAGTTCAGAGCACGGCCAGCAGAAGAGCTCACTGCCAGTAAAACACTCCATAATCCTCCTGAATAGCCATGCAAAGGATCCAAATTATCATGTTGGAGGGGGATGGCTCAGGGCAGTGCAATTCTGAAGCCAAAGACTCCTGTGGTGGAGGAGTTCATTTCTTTTTTCTTTTTCTGTCCAGAGGGGTGAAAAGACACTACTGGCTGGTAAAACTTTACTCCCTCTAAATTAAAGTATGGCCTCTGGTGGCACTCAGATTTTCTCACTGTATCAGGCGGCAGCAGCGAAACCTACAGAAACCTCCATGGTTCTCTCATGAGAAAGCTTAAGCTAAATTTTACATGAAGCATATACCACCTGTTGGGCTTTATCTTACAGATACATTGCATACTACCAGACAAAGTAGGGGTGATTACTCAGTAAATACATTAGGCCACTTTTTCCCCGTCTCTCACTTCAATACCAGATACCATTCTCCATTTCCAAGAAGATACATCACTTCATTAGTCTTTTTGTGTATAGCAAGAAAGCAGTACTGGATTCAAACACTGATGGATAAGAAGTGCTCTCAAATAAGCAGGTACAGTGTGAAAGGGTTGGAAAAATTACTTCTATATTCAATTGCAATTGCTACGTCAGTAGCAATCCTGAAGCTCTGGGATTCATTAAGTGAAGGGCAAAATAATAGAATAAACATGACAGCAGCTTAATAAAGCAATAATTTCATTTCAGGTATAAAGGAATATTCTAATGTATTTTATCTAAAAGAAGATGAATGCCAATTTTTAAGCACTTAGCTTTCCTGCTGTGCTTTTGCCAGACAGGCTTCTCTGTCATATCTGTCTCTGCAGGTTTATGCAACTGTATAAGCCAGTAAAAATTAGCTAAAGTACGGGCAGTTTTACATAATGATTGCTCCACATTTGAAGCTGCGTTGAAACTAGCACTTAAAGCAGAAACAAAATCCTTTTCCTTCATAAGATGATTGGTGGGTTTTGCTTCAATTGGCACAATCTGCCAAAAAAGGCACTGCCTTTTCTTCTTGCGGGTGCTGCTTTTTTAAAGAATGTAAAGAATTACTGAATTCCTTAGATGAAATAAACAGATGCAATTTCATAGCTAATATTCTCAGACTTGACCCTCTCTGACAGGTTTTGGTGTCTGTACTCCACTCACATTTATTTGTCTGTGTACTACCTGAAACCAAAAACTGTTTGCTAATGGTAATTTTTGTAAGTCGGACACAAAGCACACAGAGATCTCCAGTGGCACACTTTGACTTCCATATGCAAGCCACAGATGCAACCTAACTTGTCACAACTGATGTGATTTATACCAAAAATAGATAATGGGTACTTAAAAACTGCACTTCAGTTTTCCCTTTCAAGAAAAAGTGAAGAGAAGGAAGAACTCCCAGGAAGAGAATGGATTTTATTTCAAACTGGATGGAAACCAACTGTACAAACACAATTTGGATTCATGGGGACGGGGGGTTTTGTCAACAGCCATCAGCTCTAAGTTGCTTCCAAATTTTGAAAGGACTCAGAATACCCTTCTTCTGGATCTCTCTGGCTAAGTGAGAGAGAAAATGAACTCTTGCTTCAAAGCCACGTGCCTGAGACCAAAACACCTCTAGCTGTACTGAAAGCAGTGGTGCATTAGGCTTCATGTACTGATAAGCAACATAAGACACAGCAGTAAGGGTCTGCTTTCAACACAGCTGGGCAACAAAAAAAGAAATATTTCAACCCTACAGTCTGTTTTCTTAAAGTAAGCCCTTTTTATTCCTGCTACAAAACAGAAAGAAGGAAGGTAGCAACTGGAAGGATGGGTGTCCCTGGAGGTCCACTCAGGAAAGAGCAAGCCAAAAATGCATTAAATGGAGGCGGAGCGAAAGAGCAGAAAGAGGTAGAAGGAGAGAGAGCTGACAGCTCCTTTCTTCTTCCCACTGCAAATACTGTACCCTGTGTGAAATAAACAAACACCCTCTTCCGCTCTGCCTTCTCCTGCCTAACAGGGAGGGCAGCACAAACATCTGCCTTCAGGAAGCAGCACACGAGCTTTGCATGTCTCCTGTGCCCCATCCATCTACTCTCACCCTCTTCTGAGACTCCAGTGGAGAGCTGCTGGTTCTGCAGAACCATCACCTGATCATGCACAACATGGTGAGAAAGAGCCTACCTAACAAGCCTGTACAAGCAACTAAAGAGAGAACAAAAAAAACCCTACACTCACAACACCTCATAAAAACAGAAAAAAAGGGAAAAGGTAAGAAGAGAGCGAGGATGAAATAGGAACCAAAAGGCAATCAAAGTGTGCTGCTAAGAAGCTCAGAAAATTGCCTGTCAGGCATCAATTTATTGTGCAGGTTTATCCATATCTGGTTTTAAAAGCGTGATTTTTATCTCCCCTTGGGTACGGCGTGTAAGTCTAATTACAGAACACTCCCAGGCAGGTGAAGTACACAGAACACAGCCTGGATTGGCTTTATATTCCCATCACACTGTTTATCATCTACAAAGCAAAAGTCCCATGCCTTCTGCAGTCCCTGCCTACTCCAAGGCTTGCTGCTGTTACACAGGTGAAAGGATAAGAAGTCTTAGTATTTCACAAACAGAATACGGGGCAGAGTAATTTGTGAGAAGTGATCTAGAAACAGAGGCTTTTCAGCAGTCCCAGCTGGCTCAAGTAGGGATAAAGGAAAAAATTTAATTGCTCTGCGAGAAAGTTACTAACATGGTGGTAACCACGCATAATCTCCAAATTTCTCTGAAACAGACCCAGACATGCTGTTGAGATTTGTTGTTTATTCACTTTTAAGAACTGGCTAATTCTGTGTTCATTTTTGGCACTGCGAGAAGCATACCTGGCTTTATGAAACCACAACTGGCACCCTGCAGTCGTGTCAAGACAGATTATTTCCACAGGGATGCTCCACAAAACCTGTCACGAACCAGAACTGTAATACTGCTATTTTCTTCACAAGCCCACAAACTACTTAAAAGTCCAGACAACAGCTACAAAGCCACTTCTATACACTGTACTAGTGGAAACTTTGGGAATATTCAGATCATATCCAAAGGCTTCCTAGTCTGGCCCCACTTCAGCTCAGAACACAGCACCACACACAAATAAAGCGCAAAAACACACCTGGCCTACTCAGACAATGCACTGAAAACATCATTCAGAAAACCAAAATTAAACAAGCTCGTTGCTTCCAGGGAGATTCTCTACTCCCTGCTATTGTGTCACTGGAACAACCAACTCTGTCTCCAGTGACCTGATTTCCCTGACACCTTGCTGTCCCATGTCACAGGCAGAAACCCCTGGAAATGCAGGTCAATGTTAACAATGCACAGCTGGAATCACGGAATCACAGAGGGGTAAGGTTGGAAGGAACCACAATGGGGTCGTCTGGTCCAGCTTTCCTGTTCAAGAAGGGTCATCCCAGGATTGTGTCCAGGTTCTGGAATATCCCCAGTGAGGGAGACTTCACAGCCTCTCTGGGCAGTCTGTTCAGTGCTTGGTCACTGCACAGTAAAGTTCTTCCTCATGTTCAGGTGAAACATCCTGGAACATTTTCAAACTCCACATTTTATAAGTTTAATGCATGGCAAATGGAAATCTACAAAGTTATGTAAAATAGGAAATAGGCCTGCAGGAAACCATACCTGAAAATCCTGGCCTTACATTTTCAGAAAAATATACTTAGAAATCTGAAACAACACACTACTTTAAGGATTTAAGTGGATAAAAATGTGAGTTCATATGATCACATAATATATCAAATTGTGCTTTTTTATGTTAATACTGGGTTAACATGTTAAATTAGTCTCTTGACAAAAAATATTGAGACATGAAGCAAACTTTATGGTACATGTGTGTGCACAATGTCCTCTAAAATGAAAAGATTCCACTGAACACCAATGTTTTGAAGCTTTTACCACCAATTCCAGTTCTTCTAGAACATTTATGTTGGTTTTAAAGTTGTCTAAATATCTTGAGAAAATTACACACACACACATTTTTTCCAGGCCCCTGCCAAGGTTATCAAAGGTCTTTTTCAACAGAGGAGAAAGTGACAAAAGGTAACCCTAAGTCTTTTGAAATCAGTAGAAAATGTGACATTTATCTAAGCTATGCATATAGATACAACTCCAATTCTTCAAATTTACATCATTTTAGTCAGCAAAGGTGACTGATATTGTACATCACATGGACAACACACCTGTAAACTTTCTTCCCATTGCCAACCAGCTCACAACAAACCTGATCGCCTTCTGCTGCTTTACAAGGGGTTCAAAACCCTTTTGTAGACTTTTAGGAATGGCAGCTCAGCAGTTCTTCAGCACACTGCACTTTTCATCCATCAATCTCCTGGGAAAAGGCTCCGGTTTTTCAACTACTTTTTTAGGTAGACAGAGAGATACCAGCATAAATTACATTTCTATCTTTACGTGTTGTATACTCTTTTATATAAAGGATATAAAAAAATTTTTGAAAGGCATTTTTCCACTGTGTAATTTTTTTTATTCGATTTAAGGCTAATCTTTTCAGTAACTACTCAGCAAAACCAAACAGTTATAAAACTATGCAGGTGATTTGCACAGAACCTATCCAGATGATCAAAAATCCTGAAAATTCATTTTCACAATCAATATTTACTCAAGGTTTCAGATTTCCACTTTAACATACCTCGGTTCACTATAACCTCAAACCAGCTCAGGTTCTGTAAACCAGAGAGATAATGAATTTTTTTTGCAACTAATTATTCTGCTGAACTTTAAAGTGGAACTTGTTCTTGCTGAGAACAGGCTACTTCAACATGAAAGTGAAGTTAAAGGTTAATATGGGAAAAAGAAAAACACGTATTTTCTTCTTTCTTCTTTATGTGAAAACAATATTACACATTTTAGGATGCGTCTTCTGTGACGGATGATAAGCCTATTCAGAAGACTGCAGAGTACAATTCCCCATGTAATAAAAGACAGTGCCCTTAGAACAGTTACAATGCACTGGAGCAACACTTTTTATTTGTAAACTCTTGCAATGACATCCCAATTCCTAATGTAAGTGTGGTTGCATTAAATCTGCCATCAACAAAGATGAAAGTCACTACTGAGCCCGGCTATAAATCACAAAGTTAAATAAATGTATGCAGCAGGAAAGAGACACTAGAAATGTATTGGTGATAGAACATAATCCGTGGATATGTGCCTTTTTGTTTTTATTTAAAGAAACAACAGCTCTACTGTGGACAAGGAATCAATTCCTACACTTCAGCACAAACATTTTTAATAACAACTCCCAAACCATAGCATATATTAAGGGAGTGAGGGAAGAAGGGTAGATTTTTAAAACAATTATTAAAGTATTTCTCATGCAGAGGAGTGGGAGAAGAAAAATTTAACAGGTTGAACGAATTATGACCTCACTTTGTCATGTTACACTGTATTCTGTAATTATTATTACTACTCACATGCAACCTGTTAAGTGAAACAGGATGATAAAACTCTTCTCAGCAAGATGAAAAATAAACTCATCTTTTGTAAATTAACTAAGTCAACTAAATTTTCTTTGAAATATTCCTCTTTTGCTCATCCAAGTAACATTTTTGCAAAAGATGCAGAGACAAAACATTAGTATCTTTGACTAACAAACTGCAGAGTTTTTCTAAGAGAGATTTTAGAGAAGGTCCTTGATAAGACCCACTGACTTCAGCCAGAGGTCCTTGAGCCTGTCTTTCAAATTACAGGGCCTTGCATTGCAGCATTCAAACTTCTCACTGTGGGGACAAGGGAGTATTTGAAGGAAGTCAGCAGGCTCAGTCCTTCTCAGTACCCCATATAGCTTAAACAGGAAGTCTCAGCAAGTTCCCCACTGGGGGCTCCTTGCTTGGAGGGAACCTGGTGGGCTTTGATCCAAGAGATCCAGCTCCCACACCCTCCTGCCCACAGCACCTTTGCAGGGCGGGGAAACCCTTTGCTGGGACCAGCCCTGTTGTAGGCACAGCCAGGTGGCACACAACTCCTCAGGGACCACTGCCAACTGGAGTAAATCAAAGTAGACCTCAGGCTACCTTACAGAGGGCTGGGACAAGTCAGGAGAGGAGAAACGGCTGTAATCAGTCTAGAGTTCAAGAAGCACTCCCTTGATCAAAAACATTTTTCCTCTTAATTTCGTTGAACATTAACAGTTTTACAGAGGTCTGCTTAGCCTATCTCCTGCCCTACCTGTCTCCACAGCCACTCTTACAAATACCAGCAATTCTATGCTGGAAGAAGCATGAATGGGAAGGGACTTCTCCTCTGCTGTGTCATTCCTATTTCGACTGCTCTCAGGATTTCTGGATCTTAAAAAAAGGGAGCAGAGTTAAAAATTCAACTGCAATACCAGTGCTGCTGTCCCAGTCCTCCTGCCCAGAAGATGCATGAGGTATGTAACTCAAAACAGGCTGTTCCTGACATCAAGCATCTCAACAAGCCGAGTGCCAAACTGGAGACAAACACCAGCTTCTAAGCTACACTTCTACAGGCCTTCAGTAAAACTGAACTCAGCAACAGTGGAAAATACTGATTCAATATCCTTGTCCTGTTTCTGTAATTTTGCTGCCTGCACAGCAGTTGGCAAGAATGGTTAATACCATTTACAGTTTCAGTCTAATGCTTCACTGTCAGAACAACAAAATCACCACAAAGATGCCAGAGCACTTTTCAAATATGAAAGATCAGAACTAATCTAATAAGAAGCCATTACAAATGGCTTCTTCAAAGCCTTAGACCAAATAGCAATGAGTTCACTTCAAGGAACTTCATGGAATCACAGAATTTTTTTGGTTGGAAAAGATCTCCAAGATTATCAAGTCCAAACTCTGAGCAATCTAGATCATACCACTCAGTGCCCTGTCCAGTCATTACTTGAACACCTCCAGGGATAGTGACTCCACCACATCCCTGGACAGCCCATTCCAATGCTTGACCAACCCTTCCATGAAGAAATTCTTCCTGATGTCCAACTCTGGGACAGCTTGAGGCTGTCCTCTTGTCCTATTGCAAGATACCACAAAGCAGAGGGCTCTTCTAGAAACCATGAGTTTTCAAAAATCTTTCTAAAATCATGGGGTTTACCTCTGGGAAGTAAATGCATAAACATTTAAAAATGGGAAGGGACACTGGATGCAACAGTGTAGTGGAAATTATAAATATGAGATGCATAATATCAAGCCAGCAAACTTAAATTTCAAAATTAATTCTGCAGAGACAAATCTGTCCATAGCTGTCGGCATTTTTTAAAGGGAAAGGGGCCAGGAAGTTGGCAGAGCTGGTGGGTGAGGTTTGTTTGCATATTTTTTTGCTCTGCTTCTGTTTTGTAGGTTTGTTTCAAGTCAAACCTTTTTCTTTTAGTTTAAATAAAATCCCATATTTTGCCTCAACATATTTCCAGTCTTCAGGGTCCTCTGAGATCTTCTAACAAAGAACTCTACGAGAACTTGTATCTGGTAGAAGGACCTATATCTGATAAAATCAATTTTAATTAAAATATAAAATATACATTTCACACTGCAGTGCTTATTTCCCCTCACATTACTTGCCCCTCCTGCTTTATTACTGTCACCATGATTTACAGAGATGAGACACAAAAAGGAATGCTAAAATACTGTAGTTCCCTGTGGTATGGATTGTAAAAATACAATTACTAATCCCTGACTCCCAAAACATAAAGTCAAAATAAAGAAGCAAACCAACCAAACAAAAAAAACGTTTCCCCATTCCCCCTTTTTAAAGTGCAGAGATATGAAGCCCAGATTCTTCCAAGGGCTGGTAGAAACAAGAACTGCACTCAGCTCATTTATAAGCCATCTCAAACCTTCGGCCAGCAGAGCAATGCTACCAGTCTCCCTGTCATTTCCTTCAAAAGACACTTTCATATCACTTCTTCTGCATTTCTGCTGGTTCCCGTCCTGGCTAAGCTTAAACTCCCATGGAACAGGCCACCTTCTGCCAAGCAAATTGATCCAGGGACAGCCAACACGAGGCACAGAAATATTGATACACATTTGGAAAGGGTGTTGTGGTTTGGAGCAGGGGAGGGACAAGCTGCCAACGCTTCTGCAGAGTCACAGGGTTGAGTCCTCTCTGTATGGAGACTCCAAAAAGCACAACAGAACAATAATCCTTAGAGGCAGCAGCCTAAGGACCACTGCAGCTCCACCTCTCAGATAAGAGTATCCATATGGAAGCATGAAGTTATGAGATGTTTAAAATGTGCTAATGACTTTAATCGACTTGCTGCACATAGTGAGAAAGGGAATCTATGTGCAACCTTCTACCTATAGATGAAATTGCTGCTCAAATTTGCTTTCGAATAATTTAAAGAGTAATGTATACGCTGTCATCTATTTGCTGAGAGTTCTCTTTATTTCTCTCTTTTACCAGTATAGGAAAAAACGCATCGAAGTAAGTGAGGAAAGACTAAGAAGGATATTTAGATTAATTTATTCTTGTCTCCTTATCATCCAGGAAGGAAATAATAGAACAAGAAGAACTATTCAAGAAAGGCAAGAGGAAACTGCAAAGCATTGAGGACACACTGCAGGAACAAAGATGAAGGTTCCTAGGGGTACTCAGGAACACTGAGCGTGAGAGAAACAGCTGAGGTAAAACAAACCCAAATCCTGATATTTTCCTTAGGTACGTGAATATGAGATGGTGGTGGAAGATTCTGCACACAACGTAATGTTGGGTCATCTCCCCCATCCTGGCTGTCAGACAATTGCCTGGGTGTCTGCCCATGCTCAAAGTCAAAGCTTCCAGCATTTCCTAGCATCAAGTCTCCTATCATACTACAAAAAAGCATGTGAAAAAAGATTAAGGATCAAATGTACTCCATACACAGGCCCACCGAAGTTAGGAAAACATGAAAGTAGCTTAACTGAAAACAAACGTGACCCTGGCGAGATGTCAGAGAAAGCTTTCTACTGTAAGAGTAACAAAGGACTGCAGCTGAGCTCCTGGGAGGCTCCTTTAGCTGGGGTTTACAAAAACAGATCACACTAAAAGATCCTGTAAAGAATGAGCCACATATTTGTGACCATGCCCTCGTGTAATGTAATTCACTATAAACCGACTATAGATCCTACTCATCGAATTCCCTTCTGTCCCTGCTGTTCTACAGAAGCAATCCTGGCCATTGAGAAACGATGACTTTACCTTCATGGGGGGAAAAAAAAGGGCATAGAACTTGCTTTAGTTCCGAGCTTCCTCACAGAAATATGCAGGCTTACTGGTTTTAGGAGTCAGCAGGGTTCATGCTTTTGAGTTCCTCTCTGCGACCATGACAACAGAAAGTTTATTTCAAATGAAAGCAAGAAAGAAATTCAAGACTTTGCATTGACTAAAACACCAAAGGGAAATCTACTATAAGAATCAGACTGAAGCACTGCAGATTTGAACCTCCCAGAGAAATCAGTCCTTTCAAGATTTGTAAGCCTGAACCACCACCACCACGAGTGAAGGCTCTTAGCCAACAGCAAATGAAAGGTAATGCAGCTAAATCCTCTTACTGCAATCTAAAATAAACTGAATTACTAAATATTTGCTATTCATGCATATGGACAGCTACCAGACTGAACACTTACCAGCTTGATCACATGTCCAAACCTTTCCATAGAAGCTTGTAAGAATCAGCAGGGCCCACAAATACTGCACACAAAGTAAAATATTTAGATACTGTAGTCCCTCTGGAGAACTGAATTTCAGATAGGGTAACACACCGACCTGAATCACAGAACTTTCAGCTCAATGTCACCACCTAAATGACTCTATGACAGCTAAACCTTCCTTTTGAAATACAGTTTTAATATCTTCCCGAGTGAAGAACTGCTATGGGGCAAGCATTTCTTTGTCTCAGCAGCAGCTGTTCCTTAAAACTGTTAAGTCCACATGTAATTATCTGGGATTGTTTGTTTATTAAAAATACAGGCTCAACTGTGTAAAATTCTCTATCTTCTGTTTCTAGCATTGAGTAAGAAAATGTCAGCTCACAAAGCTGAGATGCTGCTTCCCAGTCTCAGCTCCTGGGTCAAGCTCTCATACACCAGGTACCTCGATGTAAGTGATACTGCTGTCGTGATGTTTACTCTGTTACCAGTAATTCAGTCCTGAGAGGTTTTCAGAGTTGCCTGAGTGCTCAGTACAACCTTTAGAAAAGACTTCTGACAAAACTCTTATGCAAGCACCTGAATAGTTTTGAAAATAAGTGTCTTCTGTGCACAGTTGCAATCCAAAATTATACATTATAATCCCCGCTGAAACTGACAGGCTCTTCCTCACCAAGGTCAGATCCTTCCAATTTCTTCTTTTTAATATGCATAATTTTCTTCTGTTTGAACTGCACTTTATTTGCTTTGATATACTATAGCTTAAATGAAATTTGAGATAATTCAACACAGGAGCATATTCTTTCTTCCTCCTGCAGCAGAACGTGTGTGAGATAACCAAACTCCAACAACTGACTTGACTTACTTTGGCTTAAACAAGTGTCATTAGAGGATGTAATACCCCACTGAAACATGAGCCCAAAACCAGAACAAATCCTTGTTTAAAATAATGTGTCCTTTTAAGCAAATTCAGCCTTCTATCTAAATGAAGTAGATCAAGGGAAAAAAAAATCACAACAATCCCCTGCTGTGACATGGTTCAGTAAGCCCGTTATTTCACCAAAATACTGTTTCTGCTAATTTTTAGCACAACTGTATACATATAAATATGCTTCAAGGCATTTTAATTTTAACCTTCTCCAGCCTATTCCTTTGCCCACAAGTGGGTAACATTACATGAGCACTATCATAATGCATACTCAAACAGACTACAGGTTGACTGTATTTTATTTTCCCCATGAAAGCAGATCCAGTTAGTCAGAAAGATCATTTTTGCATGCAGAGCAAGTCTTGAGGTTTGGGGGCTCAATGGGCTGGCAGGGCTGATGGGAAGATCAAAGGGGTTCAATAGATGATGGGTAGATTTTGATAAGGTCTGTACTTACTGTGAAATTACCTGTTAGGCCTTTGTCAGATGAGCTACTTTTGCAGCTTTGAGTTAGAGATGCTTAAAATGTTCAGGCCTAGAAACTTTCTTCCACTCACACTGCTCCTGGAACCAAAGTATACCATCCTCCCAGATGTTATCCAGGAGGAAACAGCTGCACACTTGAAAAATAACCTAAAACTATACGTACTAAGAATGCTGGAGCATAAAGTAATTGAGTCAATGGCATTGTTTAATTAAATGTTCAGTACGTCCTTCCAGACTGAAAATGGTGCAAAGCTTCCTTTGTGTATACTTAAAACAACACTTCTGCAATTTCCTTTAAATAGGATTTCTGGTTCCCCCCCTCATGCTTCAGACTTTAAAGAGCAAACAAAACCCAGCTTTTCCCTGCATTATTGTATTTTTCCCCTTTTTTCAAGCCTGTACTGAATAGAAGAAGCCTGTATTAGGCCAGTCAGGTTTCCTGTTCCCCTGTGCTTGTTCCTAACCAACTCCAAAATGCGAGCACATTTGTATGCACAGTGAACTCCACAGCAAACACCTGCTTCTTAAAGGCACTGTACACTCTGCTACCTCCTGTAATTTGCTGCTCAAGTACATTCTTTCGCTTCATTTTCTGTACACTCAGAAATCAATGTTCAAAATTCAATTACACTGCAATTTCTTCAGTTCAAGTGATTTCTCTTATCCCATATTCCTTCTGTATGCAAGAAAAGGAATATGAATCACAGCGAGCTTGAAAAACAAGATAATAAGCAGCATCCTGTTAGATGCTCTTCATCTTATAGATAATAATACCAAGTCCATCTGCTCTATGTGATTAGATTATGTACAAAAAAATGCATATTAAGATGAAGAACCTTTAATCTACTGTAGGCAAAGGCAGAAGAAAGTCTGCCACTTTAAATAAAATTGCATTAATCCACTGGTGGATTAGATACAAACACACTCAGTATAATCACCTCCAGCTGAGCATGGAGATGGGCAGAGCACACATTTATATAACTTTCAAAGAGAGGTGAACGCTGTAATGTACACTGATTGTACTTTTGTAATTTTTCAAGTGAATGCTTATACCTTAGTACGGCAGGCACATAAAAATCTGTCTGGTTTGAATACTCTTCAAGGTAAGACACACAGTAGCATTAAATAATACTGAAGAAACAATCACCCTATTGATTTTGAAGTTTCTTTGGGGACATTATTAGTTTATGAAAAGTTCTGGGTTAATATTCTTGGAGGGAGGGTTTTATAAGCACATTATGTGTGTATGTCACACACAGCAACAGAAATATTTCTGTATCCTGCCCTACTGCAAAGCTTCAACCCTGATCTTTCTAAAACTCATGAACAAAACAAAAAATTAGAATAAATAAATAAATATCAAGAAAATTGAATCTGTCATGATCTCATATACAGACTAAGCAACAGGAAAAAGAAAACGTATCTATAACAAAAATTGGGGTTGATTCATTCTCAGCCAAGTCAATGCAAGTGGTTTAACTCCCTCCCAATCAAGCCTTCCTCTCAACAAAGTATGTCAAGCTGGAATCAAGCTTTCCTGCAGGACTTCTGCCTACTTCTGGAGCTTCTCCATGCTACAGGAAAAATTTTCAGCTTTCACAAAACCACAAGGACTGCAAAGGAAGATTTAAAACAACGACAGTACTGAAGACAATCTTAGCTTTGACATTTTATAGATTCCTCTCCCCAAACATCATTTCACAAAGACACCCCCCAATTTCTGTACAGACACACACATAAACCTACTATTTTTTCTGATCATCTGTTCTGACATTTGTTCACCTGTTCACAAAGCAGCAGACATCATAAACAAACATGGTTGGCATTGCAATTTTTCTTTAAACAAAGATTTCAGGAGGTAGTTCATGAAACCTGTTTCTACAGAAGATTTTTTTTCAGGAAAGTAGGAAAAAAGAAACAACAGAATAAAGATTCAGTCATGAAAGCAACAAACACATTTCATGCTCTAAACAGTCAGACTCGAGATCTGAATACTGATCAAAGGCCAAGGATGACTAAGAAAAAGATTTGACTTCTGTTAAAAAGGCAGAGAATTTGTATTTTTATTTAGTATGAATAGCATCTATCACCTTCGTACAAGATAAAACACTTTTTCTTTCCAGTAAATTTTCATTTATTAATTGAACCTGCTCACAGAAAAGTTGGGTTCAGTTTGGCTCCTACTGAAGTTGATGCCTACGCACACCAAAATACATGTTGTCTTCACTGGAACTGCCAGCAGGTACACAATTTCAAGAATTCTCAAATCAAGGAAAGATCTTGGTAACTCTCTATTGCTTTCACAGGAAAAAAAAAAAAAAAAACATTATTATTAAATGGCTGTCTGAAAAAAAGAGAATTGGCTTTTGGAGGAACTGCCCTGAGATACTGAAGACACAGATGAAGGAACCTCAAGGCTAAGAACATTTTCTTAGTAAATCTCATCCATTCCTGCCTGGAGCATTGAGAGAGCTCCAGAATACTCCCCATTTTTGGAGAAAGACAGTTCAATCAGAGGTGATTTTAAAGGCACTGTAATTTATCAACAGAAATGTGTGTGGTCAAGAAGAACAAAAGACTACTCGAAATAATCCAGAATACATGTAGTAGCTTTGAAGGATACCAGAAGCTTTTGTTTCCAGGTATGATTCCCACAGCTTTAGAGTTTGCTGTGCTCCAGAAGAACACACACTGAAAAGAGAACTGAAATGTCTGGCCAACTTACGTGTTTTACACCAAAAGAAAAAGTGGATGGGCATGTGTTTTGGAACATGCAGGTCCCGCTGAGGAACTTTTAGAGAATAAAAAATAACAGAGGGAAGAATATGGTTGAAGAATCTGACATCACTTCAAAACAGAGGAAAAATATTTGATCTTTTGAACTTAAAAGCTTTATTCCATCCTGAAAATATTATTTAAAAACACCTTTAAACGCAGTCCCTCCTCCCCTACCAAAAGCAGCCAATGCAAATTAAACCTAAAAAGCTGAGGGCAAGTCAGGATACTCACACACCTCATCAAAAGCTTCCTCTACAAGGTCTTGTGGCTTTCTTCCCTTCTTTCACAACGCAAATGGTGGTACAAGAAAAGGCTTTTTGCAAGCATAACCATTCTGTCCATTTGCATCTCTCCTTCATTTGCCCGGGAACTTTTTCTCCCAATCACCGCTACTGAACTTAAGCTACCTCTCTCCCATGATCCCTCCTGAGGTGTCCTATTTTCCTCTGAAGGGAGATCCAGGCACAGCTTTCAGGATTATTTGCTGCCTGGTCCCCTCCGAGGCACCCCGATACGTATCACTCATCCCTTACAGTCATGCTATGACAATCAGAATTAGGAGACACTGACATTCAGCTTTCTTTTGTTCTGGCATATTAAATAAACAAACCAACCACACAGACAAAAGAATGCCTGCCAGCCTGAAGCACACTTGAAAGGACCCCTGTGGGGGAGGTCTGGGCTCTGGTGACACAGCATGGATGTGTCAGGCTGAAACAGGCTCCTTGCACTCCCCCACACTTCCCACAGCCATAGAAAACCACAGGGACCTCACAGTTCCTCAGTGGGAACAAATACTGAAGAAGTACTGGCAGTCATGGCCTTCCAGTCCCACTGGGTTCTGACAAGTGACTTCCTTTCCCTCCGACAGCCATGATGAGATTCCACGACTTTATAAACAACAGCCACCTTCTCTACCACAGCAAACACCACCAACACAGAATTAGAGCAGAGACAGGGCCTAGTGCTGTGTTCTTCGGTATCTGGTGTTGCCCACACAAACAAAGCAAAACTCATTTCAAAACAGCAAGTTTTGCAGACAGTTTAAGGCACCCCCAAGAGAGAGATGTGGAGAATCTGCTTCCATGTTACCTGTCACACCAACATAGTGAGATTATCTCTTTTCGCAAGAGGCATCGAATCATTTGCTTCAAGTCCCGAGTCAGTGCTGAAATCACTCCTCATTAGTCACCTACGTATTCCTCCTCACTCCTGTAATTCTGAACTGCTAGTTCCACCAGTTTCCCATGGTACTCACAAACAGCATAAAAAGAAAATTAGCTTTCCCTTACAGTTCTCAATGCAGTCCCTTATAAAGACAACTCTTGCTCTGGTATTCTAAGCGGAGAAAAGAACAAAACTCCATTACATTCCTTCCAGCTACCATTCATCCACCAAACAGGAAAGAAGTTTGTCACAACTCTTTTACACTGTGACACTGAGAATCTGAGTAAAACTGATGAACCAAAACAAGAACTGTAATTTTTTTCCATATCTAATGTAGTTAAAAGATTAATAATAAAATAAACTAGATATTTAATATTTAATACACAAATGGGTATTACTATAGATAGAAAATATTTTCTGAAACACTACAAATAACCTATTCTCAGACATAAATGAGAAGTGTCAGTGAAATATATAGTATGTGGGAAACAAAAACCAGATCCACTGGGTTTTGTCTGGATGATCTTTCTTCTGGCTCAATTCTACAAGATTATCAAGTGCCTTTAGTTCTGCAAAGTGTTAAATCATGTGCTTGCCTACATTAGTAGTTATGCCAAATTTTACCACTAATTATATAGAAAAACTGCCCTTTTCTGCCTTCCAAATTCTTTTTGTGGAATTGAGATATAGAAGAGTCTTCCTTTCCATTACTAATGTCGTGGGGTGACTCTATGATGTGTATCCCCTATCGCTACTCTATGCCCACCAATCTTTTCTGTGCCTTTAAACTGAGGCATTCTGTCTCTCACACAGACAGAGAATTTACTCTTCAGTGCATTCAGTTCTCACTTTCCCAAGAACACAGGAAAGGTATTAAGTGCTGAGCCATTTATTATCAAACCAGCTCACTCAACCACACACTGATTTTACCCACATACCCAAAACTTCAAGAACTACAGGAAGATAGATTGTCTTCTTTGCTTTATAAAGAGCCAGTTGTAACCCTGCAGAGTTTAACATGTAAATATTGACAAATAAATAAGTACATGGCCCATACAAATTAGACCCCCTTTTCCTTCACATTAGTAACTGTAACCCATTACTGTAATGACTTCATTATTGATTTTAAATGTAAGCAGGAGCAGTTGGATTTCACGGAATATAAAGGATTCCTCTTACTAAGCATAACCTATACAACCAACTGATAGGAGTGAGAGTATGCCATTTGTATGCACTTCCCTCACACCAAGACAGAATTTAAAAGAAATCATGAAGGGCAAGAAGAAAGAAAGGCTTCTTAAAAAGGAAGCTTTACAGACCTCTGAGACTTTCAGCAACCAAACTTTAACATAACACCCCTAATACTACAGGTTAATGGTACATTCAGCCCAATAGAGATTTCCATCCAGAATGATCAAAAATGCCTATGCGGGTATATTAAATTTTGGTTGATACTTTCAATAAAGATGATTTGTACTATCAATTCAAAGAAAGCTCTGAGGTGTCTTTTTTCTGACTCTGGAAAGGTACTGCTAGAATTACCATTCACAAAAGGTCTCTTCCCTTTAAAGAAATCAATGTTTGTGGTCACAAGCCAAGGAGAGCAGATAAAGCACATTTCCCTCTCGGCAAAACAGGCAGGTTCCCCTCTTCATGCTGCAGCAACACCAAAGGAGCAGAGCTCTCATTTTGCAATGTTTCTATTGGTTTTCCACTTCTGAATAATAGCACAGGTTGACCTCGAGCATGTCCTTTTGACCTTAGTGCCTACAGTGTTCAACCATCCACAACTCAGGATGCAACGGAAGATGTGGGAACAAAAGTTCAATCAATACTGAAATGACAACCTTCATTTTAAACTCTGCAATTAAATTGGTATGCAGCAAGCACAAGATCTGATCAAAAAAGCAGCATCTAAAATGTGTACTTAAAAATGCAGTCTGCAAATTGTACCCAGATACTAAAATGTGATTATTCACTTGCAAATATCTCAGCTGTGAGAAAAGGAAGGTAATATAGCTGATCTATCATTACAAAGTTAAATCCCCCTTAGGAAAATAATTAAAAAAAAAAAAAAGATAAAAAAGACTGGCAAGTAATCTCTCATCTTTCTACCAAAAATACAGATATTATTAATGATGCAACATGACCAATGCATAATTTCTCTTCTTCTCATATGTGATCAATATCGTCTTGAAAACAGATATTTTTACAGCATGAAGTGATATAAAATTTTAGCTTTTAAAGACATTCTCTTTCTGAAGCACCTTTTCAATTCAGTCTCTTCAAGAGTTGCCCTCATATCATGTGATAAATTTTAGCAGTTTTCTTTTTTGAGAGAAAGGATTGCAATTCTGCAGTTGAATTTTAGTTCAGAATTTTCATGAACTAAAATGAATAACATATCAAGAGATGATATTTAACTATACTATACTATACTTAGTATACTAAGTACTCTAATACAAGAAATGCTCAATCCAAAACTGTGTAACAAAAAAGCAGCCTCACACAGCTTACATTTGCCCTGGTCATCTTATGAAATTACTGCTCAATGAAAACAGAAGAAGAGACACCTCTGACAATGTTATTGCTCAAACCTCAGGTTGACCAAGACGTAACTTCATTTAGAAGTTAATGGATTTCCTTCTTGTTGTCAGGCTGGTTTCATTAATTTAGTTAAGTGCACCTAGGGAAAATAAAGTGTCTCAGTGTTCATTTATTTTATGGTTATTCCATGGGGTATTCAAAATTGCTGGCCTCATCTGTAAAGATACTGGTGAAATTAGTAATCTATTTCAAATTTGTGACAGTAATTTTTGCAGAGCAGTTCATAGCAATGTTCATAAGCCTTTTTGTTCCTTTCATTCTCTTTAAACTAGAATTGTGCACTATTTCAGTCCATTTTTAGAGGACTGAAATAGTGCAAAATTTCACATGAACCATGTGGTGCTCAGTGTGCAATCAGATGACCATTTTACACCCATAACAGAAATTTAAGAAGCACCAGCACTTTTCTGATATGGGAGGGCAATGGACTATCAATATTTTACTTTTTTGTTGACTTTTTTTGTTGATTTTGCTACAGACAATCCCTAGATGTATGGTGTCTACAACATTACAGGAGAAGGTAAGTACTTGTTTACACTTGGAACTTGATGATATTGTTGTTTTAGTTTTCCTGCTGCTATGCAGAATATGTGCACATAACAGAAAACTGTTGCTTTATAAAGAAAATAAATTACAAGGTTGAAATGAGACTTAGGTTGCATCCTTTTAATCAATTCACTTTTTATTAACTATTCTTTTCAAATCAATATGCTGAATATCTAGAAGAATCTGCCTTGAAAATCTTTATACTAAAATCTTTATACTAAAGAGGGCAGAGGAAAATATGATTAAATGTTGAGAATTTTTTGCAGGAGAACGGACACTGGGAAATGCACAACCCAGCTTTCGAGAGATGCACAGCCCAGCTTTCCCAGCATTGAAACAAGCTGAGTAAAGGATACACTATCTTTGATAACACCATGGAGAAAAGAGAAGAAACAACCCAAGGATATGAAATAAGGATGTATTGACCACAGCACAAAAGAAATATAGTTTAGGAATTGCTGAAACAATAAGTTAGTTTAGCAGTATGAAAGAACTATAGTCTAAGAACTGCTGAAACAATAGTTTAGTTCATACAAGATTGATACATTATGCTGAACAAAAAGGATGTCAAAAGCTGGAATATGGTGGATAGTTGTCACAGCAAGTGTCCAATCAGAAGTTTAGACGCAACATGCAAACAGTAGCAAGCACCCAATCATTGTACTTCTTCTGACCGCACGATGTTCGAAACACTATGGAGTCAGAACTCAAATTGCTATATAAGTGTGTAGTGTTCCAATAATAAATGGCTTCACAGATCATATTGATCGGTGTGTGATGTCCCGTTATTGCATCCTCCGCAATTAAATATGCTTGAACTTTGATATTCCAGTTTAGTAATTAACACAGGTGGTAAACTACCATAGGTGGAATGCAACTGCAGTCTACCTTTAAAAAGGTTTTTCAGATTTCTGAGGTAGTGTAACTAGGAAATTTTAAAAATCTCTCACAAAAAGATGCTTTCCTTTCCTTGTAAAATGCAGAAGAATAAACCAGCAGAAATCACCTTCATAAAGAATACATTCCATATTCACAGCAAATGACTACCAATTTGACTTTTAATGCCAACTCTCAATTAAAATAATTAACACAATGTAAGTTCTTTCTATTCACAGGATTCTGTTTCCTGCTAACAAATGCATTCATTAAGAATTTTCACTGGGGGAAAAAAAATAGAACCCTATCATTCCCGGACTGACTCTTCGGTGTCCCTAGAGCTAAAATAGCTTAATCCAAAAGTGCACCCCACGTTTTCTGTATACACTATATTTTAAAGACACAAAGTCTGGAAGTGCTCAGCTTCACTGGGGAGTGAAAAAAAAAGTCAAGAAAACAAAACCAAAACCAAAACAAACAAACAAACAAAAATCTCAAACAAAAAAAAAAAAAAAAAAAAAAAAAAAAAAAAAAAAAAAAAAAAAAAAAAAAAAAAAAAAAAAAAAAAAAAAAAAAAAAAAAAAAAAAAAAAAAAAAAAAAAAACCAGACTAATCCCCAGAAAATTTTCTAAGAAATGGTGTGTTTACCTGCTTCTATAGATCACACTGAATCCTTTTGTCAATTATTCCATAAGTATCTTAACAACACATATCATATTCTGATGAACGCACTCATGTTTTTTACATATCCAGTCATTTAACACAGTTTCTAGTATCCGTAACTCTCTGTTTCAGGTTTTCTTTTTTTTTCCTTTGAGGCAGGTTTTGGGGTTTTTTAAACCATCATTTTGCTAAATTCTCAGTAAATCATCAAGTAAGTGATATGGTGGCCAGAATATCACTATTAAATGGTACCACCTTGTCGCTGTAACGTACCGAGAACGGCGAGAAACGACACAATCTAAGTTCAGGAAGAAAGTAGTTTTGTATTAATTAGTTAATCTTTTTATAACAGGGTTCGCAAAGAGTGCGTAGAATGGCATAAGACAGTTGGGTGCTCGGCCATCCACCCTTTTGAGGGGATTGGTCAAGCTTTAAGACACTTATTCCAAAATATCAGAAGGCTAGAACCATAACAATCTTGCATAACAAACCCAGGTGCACAGATAAAAAACCAGTTTACAGAAACCCGTAGCAATGTTTATCATAACTTTCATGAGAAACACAGAGCTCTCACAGAACGCTGCAGAAAGCTGAAAAATTTCTCTACCAAAGCTTTTCAGCATCTACACCACCTAATAAAATAAAATTACAGAACATATACTTCTCCCAGGAAGACCTTATGTATCTTTACTGTTCATCACTTCTCTCCTAATGAAGTACTGCTGTTGGCCCATCACACATGTCAATCTAAACAGAACATAAAAACTGTGCTCAGAGAGGAATTTCAAGGAATACTTCAAAAGTGCAGTGACCAGATGGCTTAAGACTAATAATTAGAGAGCTTCTTCACTGCAGAAGTAGCTAATATTTTTTTGAGATCTTTATTCCAACCAAAGAGATGCAAACATAAAATACAGATGCTTCATAATATTTTTAGCTTCTTCAGGAAAAAAACCCCAAACATTTGCCTTAAATGCTGTCTTGAAGGGGAAAAAAAAGGGTTCTTAGGTTCCTGTAGCACACACATTACAAGATGAGCACTCTTTCTGAAACAGCTGATCACAAATAGGTTTCAAGGCATTATTTAAGGGCCCACACAGGTTTTCTTTAACCTCTGAAAACAAATGTGTGCAATAAGGCACACCTTTGTTTACAAGGACAGTTAGCCCAATTCCCAACAGAGCCAGAATATGGAATGCCCACAACCCCTCAGTCAGGTATCATGTCAAAAGACCACTGACATGTCTTGTGACACCAACATATAAGCTACAACTTGTACGGTACCATAAAAATGCCTAAGTTATTGTTTGGTCTGTATAAAGAGAAGACAAAGTAGCAGTCCTGGAAAAGTGATCATTTTTCAGTTGGCAGCTGATTCTTACCATATTTTTAGCAAAATCTCATTCCCTAACTGGAAACTTGAACATCCTTTTAAGAGGAAAAGCTGTTCCCATCTGAGGCCATATGCCTTGATTAGACAAACTGTACCACAACCTGGTGAATAGCCCCTTCCATCCCAAAATTGCTAGGACTAACAACTGCCATCTTTATTACCTCAACGCATGTACACACTAAAATATCTCTAACTGTTAATGTACGATAAGGAAACATAAAAATTAACATTATGAGACACCTGATGGCCTCTCCTGATTATCTAACTATTATCAGCCTGCTGTGAGCCTCAGTGCTGGAGAGCCAGCTTCCACATTTCCATAGAGCTCAGAGTGCTCTGACCTTAAATCACAGACATAGAAAGGGAAGAACAGCACCACAGCGCTAGTAACAGTAAAAAAAAAAAAAACAAACAAACAAACAAACAAACAAACAAACACCCTGAGAAGCAAAAATCAGTCTGAGGAACTATGAGGAGGAGATCCTCACAAACCTCTCCAGACAGCATGGCCCATGGCAGAATGGTCAGCTGCTACCAGCCTAATAGGGACGGGGTTTCCTTGTCATACAACCTTGAAAAAGCCACTTGACCTCTTTCCATCTCAGCTTCCCCACTTGGGAGCCAGAAGAAAACAAATCCTTTCCTTTTCCTAACAAGCTCTTTGAAGTCCACAGAGAAAAGTACCCCTAAATTGCACTCAAAGTCTCAGTCTTGTCACCTCTGATCATTGTTTTAATGGGAAGTACAATTTGAAGCCCACTGTAGTATGAAAAATGCATTAATGAAACTCTAATTTTAAAATGTCATGTTTTGATGGGTAGAGTTGCTGCCAAGCATAGCAAGCCAGAAATAACCACTATAGAAACTAAGCAATGCATCTTCAAAACTGTCTGGACGCAAGTATCTACTTAATTTCCAATTCCCTGAAGAAACAAACTTGCCTCGGACTCCTACAGGGCACTGCCTTCCACCCTTCAAAGCAAATGGGACTGTATTCACTAATATCGAGCAAGTACATAGATAGCAAAAAGGTGTTGAGCTGTGGTTTTTTATTTCTAACAGACATGCATCTGCTCGGGGGAAAATTAGGGAACAAAGTTGCTTGTATAACCATTTAAAAACCCTGCTCCTGTAACAATTCATAATCTGTTAAAGAGTGCCAAAAGCTTGTTTCCTGTGTAGCTCTGAACCAAATTAAAAGTGAAGATGACAAAAGGAAGATCCCATCCAGAATCTGTAGTTCTAAAGAAATGTTTGTTTTAAAATAAAGCACATATTAACTTTTACAAACTATACTTAGGTGCCAAAGCTGAGCCGCCAATTTAAAAAAAAAAAATACAAGTCTCTGCATTTGCATGCGTACATTTTAAAAGATTTAAAACAAAACATTTGTATTTCAAGGTTAAAGTGCCAAACGACAAAGCATGAGAGAACACGACAAATTTTATGTTCTGTTTCACTAAGAGTTAACAATATAACTTCCCTGGAAAGCTGTGGAATAATAATAACACGAACGTCCCCCTAGCAGTGTAAAACTACAGAAGCCAGGACTCAGTTGAAAAAGCCATTTCTGCCATCCTCCAGATGTGAAGTGGACCAGGGCACAGATTCAGCTGAAGACTCACCAACAAAAGGCAAACCAGTGCCTACCCTTCAGCTGGACATGAGCTGCTCTTCACACGCAGCTGCACAAACACTTGTGCAGGTATAAAGACAAGCGACAGCCCCATGGTGGAAACCACTGGCCAGGAGACAGCTCTGCAGTTCTTCACTTTGGAATTTCAAAGGCTCACGGAGCTACAGCACTGGGGTGTGGCTTCACCGTGTACAAACCTAATCTTAAGAAAACACAGAAAACGGGCTGCTACAAAAAGGGAGATTCTCGCTTCCCTAAGTTTCCCGCTGTGCAGTGAGTGCCTATGCCAAAATGTTAACAAACTACTACTTTTCTTGTCAGATCCACACACTGTTCCAACTGATTCCATGACTGCTCTGTGGTTAGGTTCAAGACACAGAAGGAGCAGGTGGAAGGGATGAAATATTCAGCATTATGCCACATTCAGATCACACCAAGAATGGCAGGAAACCACACCCTCATGTTAAACAAGACAGTTCCCAACACTGCAAGTCGTGCATTCTTGGAAAGAAGTTACATCTTCCGACTCTTTCTTTACCATGGGACATTACTTTTTATTAGACACTGCACAAACCCTTCACTTTCAGGGTTTAGATTCATTAGACTAACCATAGGACTATCTTTGCAGATTACTCTTTTGACATACTACTTCTGCGACTGCACATTTACTGCACAAAAGTACATATGCATGCATGATATACATACCCACACCTGCACATAGAAAGGTAAGGTTTTTCACAAGTGTCTAAACTTAGACTTCAAAGACCCTACACAGCTACTGAATTCCAGCGTCACTATGATTTGCTTGCTCCTCTGTGCTAAGCATGGATTTACGAGCCTATCTGCAGGCAGTTGATTGAGCAAAGCTTGACAATTCTCAGTACAGGCAGACCTGGTAATACCACTGATTACAGTTAAAAACATATTGTTAAATGTAAACTCACTCTCTTCACTACCCTCCTTCAGGTTCTTCTTTCCCCAGTTGCTTCACCGAACTTTAATTATTCAAACTAAAACATACAGCCCTTTCCAACAATACATTTTAGAAGGACTAATTTTTCTTTCATTGTGGGTTTTTTTTGTTTTTCTTTTTTTTTTTTCTGATCCAACACTGAAACCATGTTCTTATGTTGCTAATAAATTCAAGTTCCCGTCTCTTCGAACAAGGACTTCAAGTGTCTGCGACATGCCATTAGCTGTCATCAGGCTTAACCAAACAAGACCAAGTTAAGGGCCTTTAGAAAAATCTCAGTTTTCACATGCACTGTCAGGGCTCATTAGCGCTTGGCAGATGACTACTTTGAAGAGTTCATCCGCGCCGAGCGTGCTGCAGCGGGGCAGGAGCTGTTCCCACCGGCCGGGCGACGGGACACCGGGCTGGGGACACGGCTGAACCTTCACCCCTGCGCTCGGGAGCTGCTGCCCGCCCGCCCCGCACCGCTGCCGCCGGCCCTTTCCCGGGAGAGCGCGTCCCAGGGCGGGCACGGCCCAAGGCACAGGGAGCGGGCAGTGACTCAAGACGGGTGCGCAACACCCCCTGCACACAGCCGCCTTCTCCTTCTTTTTTTTTTTTTTTTTTTTTGTGGCAGGTACAGAACAATACCTCTGCGCCGAGCGTCCCGAGTGCCACGGGGTGGTCGGCACCTGCTCGCTTCAAGTCACTATATCGATGTAAATCCTCCCAAAGCCACGTCTGCCCCACCGGCGCGCGTCACCCCGATCCATCTGTCCTTTGCGCGACCGTACGCAAAGTTACGACGCTATTCCTTCGCCTCTCGAAACCCCTTTTTCCTGCCGCCGCTCCCTTCCCAGCTACCGCAGCGCAGCCGGGAGGCAGCCGCCGCCGGGCAGCCCCGCGGGCGCTCCCGCATCGCATTCCGCAGCCCCGCCGGCGTCCGTACCTTGATGCCCTGCTGCTGTGTGGTCAGGGTCAGCTTGGACTCGTCCAGGAGCAAAACTTCGCAGTAAAATTCCTCCGGGACCGTGCAGAAACAGCCCATGCCTGCTGCGATGGCCGGGGACGGGGCGGGGAGGCGAGAAGAGCCCCGGGCGGCGGCGGAGAGGGGCTGAGGCGCAGCCGGGTCTGAGCCGCGCCCGGCTCCGCGCCCCGGCTGCGCGGATGGAGCCCGGCGGCTGTTAGGGAGCAGCGCCCAGCCCCGCGGAGCGGCCCGCCGCCATCCGCGGAACAGCCTGGACGGGGCTGCCGGGCGCTCTCTGCGGGAAAGCAGGGGGAAAAGATCAGCAGCTTTTTTAGGAAGGATCCCAGCGCACAGCCCTCGCCCGCGCCCGGCTGTCACGGCGGCTCCACCGCCGCTGCCGCCCCGGGGAGGTACCGAGCCGCCCACCCTCCACGTCCTCCGCCCCGTCCTCCGCCCCGTCCGCGCACGATTCCGCGCCTCCCCTTTGTGTGCAGGAGAAGGGCCGCGGGAGCGCTCTCCGCTGCCGGAGCCGGGCCGTGGGGGTGGTCCCCACCCGGCCAGCGCATTACCT
>VZTI01001127.1:0-20049 GCA_013397865.1 Struthidea cinerea | reverse complement strand
CTTTGGGGCGGAGAGCGGCGGACGGCACCTGCCCGGCACCGGCACCGCGCCGCATCATCGCACGGGACCCCGCCGGCATTCCAGGTCCGGAGCAGGGCCGTCGCTGCCCTCTGCCGCAGCTCTGCCGTGGGGCGGGGGCTATGATCCCTGCCCCGGCCCGCGCCCCTCGGTTGTCCCCGTCGCCTCCGGCCATAGCTGCCCGTCCCGGAGACCGCGGCAGCACTGACCCCTGCGGGCTGCGCTGGCTCCGCTCCGGCAGGCCTCAAGTCGGGGAGCGGGTTTTGTCTCCGTACTTGACGGAGAAGCGCTTCAGGAGACACCACGAGTGAAGGGTCAAGCAGAGGTTGAATATTTGAAAGTGTCCTTGGTCGGAAGTGTATTTTCCATGATGCTGTTAAATACTGAGCTAGCTACAGGTATATTCAACTTACAAAGCGACAGCTCTGTAGTATTAAAAACAAATAAATTTTTAAAAAAATCCATTTAAAAAATCGAAACCAAAGCCCAACCAACAAAGAAAAGGAGGAACACAAGAGAACCTCCATCTGCCTTTGCAGTTGCTGTCTATAGTTTCTGGAGCACACACCAATCCACCTCTGCGCTTTCATTGCTGCACATACCTATATTCCAGGATTTTTCCTTCTCAGGTAGAAGAGGGATCCCACAAGTTAAGACGTGTTCCCACAGGTGCCTGTGCACTTACTTAAGTCTGTATGTGTGAGTAGTCCTATTGAAGAACATACAAAGTTTGCATGTGTGAATTTAAGAATTTGCAGAAGTGTTTTTCGTACAGTCATTAACTTGTTTGTGTAGCATTAAGAGTGGGGCACAAGGAAATTATGTTGACAAAATACCCAGTGTATGTAGGTAAGTCTGCTTTTAAACACATGTCCTAAATAAAGCCCCGCTGCTCCCAAGAAATGCCACTCTCATTTTCATGTTTGAACTTGGACTTTGGAGTGCTGGGATCTCCATATCCATCCTGTAGCTGCAAAAACAATACTCCATAAGCACTGTGAAGATCAGGGCAAAACTCACTGTACACGTTCATAAAGCCTTTCAAAAAATGTATGAAAGACTTATGAAGACTAGCAAAAGTTCAAAAATTCGAGTTCCTAACCTTTTTTCCTGGGCAATATACACCCAATGACAATGCCATCCAGAAAGCACAGAAAATTTAGGGAATTTATTCATGGCTTTCTTAACACATTTTTCAAACAGTTGAGCCCCTCTGACAGCAGACAATTTTCTAGAGAACAGATGGTTCCTTTTTCCCCTCTCTTTAGTCTATTTAGATCCATATATCATGCACATTGTGACATAAATTACCCCCTAAGTCAGTTAAAGTCATTATATATGTGTAAATCACTGGTTAATCAAGTGAAAGGAAGGGCTCAGTGAACTCAAAACTGCTTCAAAATCTTTAATTATAATTTTTAAATTATCATATAATTTCATATCATATAAGTTCATATAGCTACAATCACAATCCCAAAGCTGATCAGTTTAGTCAATATTAGTCTGGGTTATATGTTGCCTATAAGCTGTCCAAGTGACGTATTTAATGCCTTCTCTTTTTGAAGATCCATTTTGTGCTGCTGCACATATAGCTGGTTGGTCCATGGGGAAAACACAAAATACGCACTCATGTTCTGCTGATGCTAGTATTTAGAGCACAGAGAAGTTAACTCATGAACTCGTCTCCTAGCCAGATACTGCCTACAGCTAAGCACTTGACAAAGCAACAGTACCAGAACCTGCTACTTGAGCTGAAAGCCTGGGAGGGGATTCTGAACTTAAGAAGTGAGAAAATCAGCCGGGGGAGCAGAGGAAAAGGGGATGGAATAGACAGGCTCTATACTATGAATCAGTGTGAGCCCTGAGAAGCTCAGGAAGTCAGAGCAACTAGGGGGCAAAAATGTAGAGCCCCGTCTTTCACTGGAGCTCCATATTACAGAAGACCAACCCTGCCTCAGTATTTCAAGTATTGAGACCAGCTCGCAACTCATGAAGATCCTGAGACAGTCATCTGTTTTCCAAATCCATTAGGAAACTGAGCTCCTTTTTACTTCTCTCTACAAGAAAAAAACACAGGTCAAGCACCACAGAGGGAAAATTGTTGACGTAAGCTCTCATCATGCAAACACTTATGGACACGTTTAACTCAGGCATGTAAGTACAGGACTAGGGCATAAAGGCATTTTTGTCTATTGCCTGTTTGATGAAGTACGCAGCAGAACTCACTGCAGCCTCTGTGATGCAGTACACCCTCATTAAAATGTTCGGATTTAGCTGTAATGCAGTATTTTCAATGAGGTTGTGTAAACAAGACATGGCACCACAAGGACTCCTAGACATGAAGTGACCCATATCCATATTCTAACATACCAGCCATTAGACTGCTCAAGGGACTCAGAGTGGCATATTTGCTTTCTCCCTCATTTTTACACAGTTTTGTTCACAAACATTTGCTGTCAGGAAGTTGATCATGTAGCAAGAGTCATGATGACTTGTTTTAGCTGTTATCACTATCATTTACCTATCACTATTTTCTATTGCTATGTAGGGATGCAATTCCTGCATCTTATCCATGTGGGCTTCCAGGGAATGAGTGAGAAGTTTAAGGGAGGCACAAAGCAAGCTCTTCATCTTTCTTTGCATGTAAAGACAAGTTCCTGAACTCAGTTCTCTGCTCAAAGAGTGAGCAGAGAAAAAGCACTGAGGTCTAATGCAAAAAGAATAAAATGAAAACAGAGAGAAACAGCTCATACTCTCTGGGCTGCATGTACAACCCTGAATGCATCTTCCATTAAAGAAAAAATTCTTACTGAGACAACTGTTCATAGTTATTGTCCAGTAGGGTCTGTGGTCTTTACAGGAAAAATAAGGTGCAACTCCTTCAGCAGCACTGCCCTGCTCTGGTTTGGCACTGCCCACCTGCCCATACACAGCTGTCCTCAGCCACAGGGGGGTTCTTCAGAGCTTCAACAGGCTATTAGGAACTCTACTTTTCTCCCACCCAAAAGAGGAGCAAAGCACGCAATCAGAAAAGAATACTTTCCACGTAGCATTTTACAGCATTCAGAGGCAAGGGTTTGAGTATGTTACAATGGTGCATGAATTGACATTTCTCATTTCATTAATGAAGGCTCTACTTAAAACACATTCAGGGATGCAGTCAACTACTGATTTGTCTGGATTCCATGTTACTACTACACACTAGACATGTATGCACCCACTGTATTATTAGAATCTATGGTCAAAAACATTGTGAAAAGAAATTTATTCAGATATTTATCAGTGTAATATTTCCTGCAAAAATGCTGACATTGTGCTCTACACAATACATTTAGAGTCCTTAAAGTACGACATGCCAGTTAAGACCACTTAATTACAAGAAATATCACAGTAAGGCCAAAGTTCAGATCTACAGTGCAAGGATAACATAAAAAAACCCATACAAGCAAACAAAAAAAATCCAAACCAAAACGAACAAACAAAATCTTAAAAGGCCACAAAGTAAACTTGAACAGCTGATCGTATTTATTAGTAATTCTGTAGCAATAAATACCTTGCGGTCCTCTGAACTGACATGGGACTGAGTGACAATCCATTCTTGATTTTCTTCACACATTTAACAAGTCCCCAGAAGATTGCAACACTGCAAACACACACTTAACAATCAAGGAAATCATAAGCATCTCTCACTTGCTGATTTTTTAATAGGAAAACATGACATTAACTATATCTCCTCCACCCCAAAAAATATAAAATAAAGCTTTCAGGATATTTACTGTAAACCATAGAGCTAAAATGAAAAACTGAAAATTCTGTATACTTTTATCAAAGCAAGAAAAAAGTCTTGTTTTAGCTACTGTTTATTGAAACTAATTTTGTGTGTGATGTGGTTTTACAAAGTGTCTGTCAAGACTTTGACAAGTTACCCCTGTGCAAAGAAGAACCAGATGATCCTGTTTTATTTTGCTTATGCTTAGCTTCCTCTGCAGAACTTAAATAAGTTTTAATAGTAAAGGTAATTGGGTGGCGAGATGTAACAATCTAACTTACCAAGAGGAAACAAAACCAAGCATTCTCTTCATGACTTCAAGCTCTTGCAGTTTAAGCAAGCACCTTGTAGCCCAATTCTGCAGGAAAAGAAACAGAGGCTGTGAAGGTCTGTAGACGTTTGGGAGGTGATCTCCTTGCAGAGAAGACTTTTTCAGAGCATACTACCTAGTGGATAAACTGTCACTTTTCTTAATAAAATACAACTGAGTAGATCCATGCTTAAGCACAAAAAGGAGATTCTTGTCTCCAAAGTACTGCACTTTTTCCTATCCCATTAGAATAGCTCCAGGCATGCATCTTTGGGGTAAGACGACGAACAATGATAAGCCAAAACATACATCTCAGGGAGCTGGTGCTATGCCTGTTCCAAGGCACCAGATATACTCTGGCATTCTTGTAAAAAGCAGTTGTTCTGAATACACTTAGTGAAGCATCTTTTATCCCAAAGATAGGCTGGCCATGCTGGCTGGCAAATGACAAGGGACTCAGGTAACCAGTCTCCTGCCTTTTGTGGCTCACACTGTTCAAACACAACAGAAACCACATTTGTTTGTAACCATCACCTCTTCTTTTCCTCTCTGCCACTTTCTGGATGCAAGTTTTGGAGACCTTTAATTCTATTCCACTGAGGTTAATTAGACAGAAGTCTACAAATGTCGTGAAAATAAACCCAGGGACACAATAAACCTAAGCAATGACCTAGGCAAGGCAAACACAGGCTGAAAGGGCTCCCCACAGCCAGAACTCCAAGCCAGGTCAGGGAGGCAACCAGTCAAGACCTCGTTAGAGTGATAGAGATGTCAGTTAAGACAAACATTTTACATAGGGAGCTTTTTCCACCCATAAAAGAAAATGTTTATATATATAAACCACCAGTAGGAAGTTCTGATGGAGAAAACAACTGACTACTTTTATGTTTAATAAACTCACCACTGGGAACCTTAATTTTTAAAAATTCAGGTCCAAATTTTTTTTTTACGGGTATTAGATCTTTATTTTGTCTTCTGATGCTTGGATACTATAGCCACATTCACAACTGAGATCTTCCCTGCTGATCTTAAATGCAGTTTCTAATTTAAACCTGTCATTCTCATGTAACTAATCTCCATTTCTACTATTGTGAGACGTATGATAAAATAATATCAGCTGTAGTATGCAGCAACATTCAAGTTTTTGATAATCTGAAAATCTAGAGATTTTCTAATGCAATTTGTGTGAAGAATTGCCCTTATAAGCAGTGCTCTTAAGTTGAACCTTAAATGCTGAAAATGCAGTTATTGTCTGGAGAACATCACCTGTTGTGAGCTATGATGAGATGGGATGGTGATGGGATGTTGCAGGAAATTGGAAGAAATAAATCTTTTCTTCAGTGACTATACTTATCTGTGTTGATTTCAAAAGCAAAGAGATTTAAATAGCTCCCTGCAACTGATTAAGGAAATAACCAGGTTGTCATATATCTTGTAGACTCAGATAATTAATATGAGAAGATGCAGACTAAAGCATGTCACATGTAGCCTGCTGTGTCTTCCTTTCAAATTTCCTTTTGGTAGCAGATGGATGGGAAGGATTCCCTCAAGCTCCTACACCAGTCTCTGATTCTGAGTGATGCTGAGCCTGCAGAGGGATTGCTCCAGTTCAACGTCAGTCAGGGCCACTAAACTGCCTAATTGGTTTCCTGTTTATCACATTGCCTTCAATATGGGGGACATTTCTTGCTGCAGAACCTAGGAACTCACTCTGATAAAGTGTTTTTTTCTGGAATTATTAAGGCAGGCTGAACAACAGGACAATCTGGAAAGTCTCCCCCTTTTCTGGGAGTTTCTAAGTGTGGTTACACCTGACTGACATGTTTCTGTGTGTATCTTTTTTTAGCTTTTGATTCTCTCCTTAAAACATATGAAAAAAATGTAAGTGAGACCTGCATGGAAGTCCCTTAATAAAGCAAGGAAATTATAGAACTCACCTTGCATTCAGAATAAAAATTATCAGCACCTAGTGTTTTTCAAAGAAATGGATGAGGTAAATAAGAGGTTCAGAGCATTTCTGAAGTCCTGGTACTGCTGCCTTTCGTAGTCTCATAATGTATGTGTGACACAGGCTTTGAGAGTACAACTATACCTGCTGCTCCTCATCAGTCTGTGTAACAGTCTAATTTACTGCCACCCCACTTCTGAGTTCAAATTACTTGGCCATGCTAACATTCAACTGGCTGAAACAAAAAAGGAAAAGTTCAATTTCCAGCAGGGGGGAGGAGAGAGGAGTATACAAGAAAAGTGCAGGAGAAAGAGGAGGAGGAGGAGGAGAAAGAACATCTGTTTGTTGCTGGGATGAAAAGAACTGAAAAGTGTACCATACAGAGGTCAAAGCTAGGAAAATAAAAGTAACTATGAGAGGCACATCAGAGAAGAGAGAAATAAAAGGAAAAGTGGAGGAAAAGAGCATATAAACTGAAAAAGAAAAAGGATGTAAGTATTATAAAAATGCTCTAAGCAGGAGTTGCTTCTGTAGGAGCTGGGCCTGCCAAGCGGGGACAGAAAGAGAGTATCAGATCAGGTCATGAAAATGTAAACAGCTTTGATGGAATTGAAGTGCAAATGCTGTTTGCACAGGTCTTATCCTCCAAAGTAACTTTTTGCCTTGAAGGCAAGAGGAATGTGGTCTAAGCACCATGGGTGTTCCTCCCCTTCATCTGCTTCCACAGACCTCCTGTGCTCCTCGAAATCCCAAGCTGCCCTGCTGGCCTGGCTTCCTACCTTGCTGCACGGTAAAACACAATTTTTAAAGGTGTGCTTTTGGTCCTTCCAGCAGGGAACTGGTGACCTGTCTCACTGTAACTCCTCCTAAGCACCTATGTTGAACAGCAACACATGCTCTAGGTTGCTCATATAATATGGTTTTTGGGTTTTTCAATGTTTGGAGGTTCTTTTCCCCCACACCTGAACATACAAAATTAAGCAATTGCTCATGAAGCAAAGTACATTTCTATACCTTGAAAATAAAAATGGGATTTTGTCAGCCTTGGAGAACACTATGTCCCACATTAGATGTTCACAGATGATCCTGAATAAATCAAAGTGTACACCCCTATGCACAGCACACTAAATATTATGTACAAAGTGACTACACCATGGACATTAATTTATTTTCTAGGACACGAAAGTAGGAATGTTACTCAGTTTACACAACATATAAAATGTAGTACTATTCTAATATATGCATATTCTCAAACCCACCACATTACAGAATAGCACAGATTGCCAGGGACTGATACAGCAGTGCTCCAAGGATATAAGGGCTCTGTACACAGCATCTGTGAAGAGAAGATTAATGAGATTAAGCCATTCCTTCTCTATTAATATATCTACAGAAATTCTTTTTCTTTACAAACTGATGGTGTTCCATATTCATAATACTCAGTTCACTGATAATTTCCATTGCTGCTAGCACTGAATGATCACGGTGAATTTATTAATTTGCTTGTACGTGTATTTTATATCATGTTCATGCTATTTTGATAGGGTCTGGATTCCTAGCATCATAATTAATTGTCGGAACAGCTTACCTGAAATACCATTTTGAATGGCTGCTTATTTATACCTTGAAGTCTATTAACCCAACTGATGCTTGTAGCCAAGTTCTGCACCATTCCTTGCATATTTATAGATGTGTGTTTGTACAGACTATAATGCTACTAAGTTTACCAATGTTACTAAGTTTTAACATCAGTTAAAAATTGATGTTGTATTTCTGTTTGCTGCTGTCTGTACCATCAAAAATTAACAAATATATAATTAAAAATAAGTAGAAGTCTTTTATTTACACTGCTCTCTCAACAGGGGTGTAAAAAAAACCAAGAAGGCAATATTGCCTGCATACCAATCATTACTAGTGATTCAGGTTTTTTTGTAAAAGATGTCAGGACTGGCAGAAGGGGCAGAGAGCTGACTGAAACAATTTTGACCTTTTTAGAAAAACACTTGGGTCTTCTAAATTGATTGTTTCATCTACTACTTTGAAGCTTTCAAAGAAACCATACTCAGCTTGGAATCAGCATGAAGTTTCAGGACAAGGATCCCATTTTGAGAAAAAATATAAAAAATTCACCCACTTCTTTTTCCTTCCTGTGTGATCCTTCTGCCCATGGAGTAACCAAGTTTAGAATGCTGTTGAGCAGAACTTGTACTAGGTACAAGTGTCCAGGTCTTGGCAGAACATGCTGCAGAGATGGCCACTGGAGGGGGAGGATGGGTCAGCCCCACACATGGACCCACAGCGGACCCACTGTGGGGCACAGCCAATCCCTCCGCCAAGATGGTGGTGACTCTGTAATAACACATTTAACAACACAGAAAAACGCTGCACAATAGCTGTGAGGGAGGACTGAGAAAAATCTGAGGAACAGCCCTGCAGACCCCGAGGTCAGTGCAGAAGGAGGGGCAGGAGGTGCTCCAGTGCCAGAGCTGAGACTCCCCTGCTCACCTTGGAGGAGACCAGGGTGAGGCAGCTGTGCCCCTGCAGCCCATGGAGGGCACAGGGGAGCAGAGATCAGCACTGTACCCATGGAGGAACCCACACCAATGATGCAGAAGATCCCAGGAGGAAAACTGCAGCCCATGGAGAGCCCACTCCAGAGAGGCTCTTGCCCGTGGAGGGTAGCCCACGCTGGAGCAGGTTTCCTGGCAGGATTGTGACTCCGTGGGGGACCCATACTTTAGCAGCCTGTTCCTGAAGGACTGACCCCATGGAAAGGGAACAGCTGGAGCAGTAGTGAAGATCTGCATCCTGTGGCAAGGACCCACACTGGAGCAGTTCATGAAGGTCTGTATCCCACAGGAGGGACTGCATGCTGGAGCAGTGGAAAAGTGAGGAGGAAAGAGAAGCATGAAGGAAACTGTTATGGGCTGACCCCAGCCCCTATTCCTCATATCCCTGCACTGCTGGGGGCAGAAGGAGGTAGAAGCATTGACACTGAAGGAGAGCAGTTGAGACTAGGAAGAAGTTGGGGAGGGCTTTCAGTTTTTGTCTTTGTTTCTCATCATGCTACTCTATTTTTAATTGGCAAATAATTAAATCAATATGCCCCAAGTCAAGTTTGTTTTGCTTATGACACTGATTTCTAAAAGATGTCCCTGTTATTACCTTGACCTATTAGATTTTCATCATATTTTCTGCCCCTATCCAGTTGAGGAGGGTGAGTGAAAAAGAATGTGTGGACACCTGGCACTCAGTCGAGGCTGACTCACCAGAGAATTGATGGTAATTCATCTGATATCAACAAATACCTCAGGATCATGGTATCAAAAAAGCTTGGAAGGGGTCTGTAGATGTTTCTAGGTCAAACTCCAGCCTAATCAGCTGTGAGGCCAGACAAGTTTTCCTCAGGACATTATTCAGCCCTGTTCTTAAGACCTCAGAGCATGGAGACTGCGCAGCTTTATACTCTCACACAGGTAAATGACAGCCATCAGGGCAGAATATTTGTTTGCATCTGTATGAATATGCACAAGACAGCCACCAAATCAGACACCATGTTACCCACGTTAGTCTGAATGAGGTTTGGAACATACCAGGGTTCTCCAACCACAGAGCACTCACTTCATGAGCTTCTTTAACACAGGGTATTCCTGATGCCCTTTAGACTGGACTCATACAAGATTAATAATTTGACCATAATCACAGAGGAAGCTCATTAACACTTTGAGGTCTCATTTGGCCTTATACAAAAGCGTGAGCTTCAAGTTCATGGAGGAAATCTGAGCAACTGAACGGTTGCTGGGTTTTGAGATTATTCAAATACCTACAGAACGAGCCAATATCTGCATTTGTGGGATCGTCCTGTATATTTCTTCATAGGCAGACACATACCTGGTTAAAGAATACTGAAAAGCTATTCATTTATAATGAAATTACTAACCTTGGCAAGAATTTGACTGCTGGTTAGTTGGCATGTCCAGCTCACTGGGGACAACACTTAGAACTAAGTTCCCCCATGTAAGCTATTTCCAGGATGTCCCTCTTGGTTTCAGTTTGTCCCTTTCTGGTTTCAGAACAGCTGGCTTTAACGAAGAATTATTTTGGTTGTCCTCTTGATCAAGAGGGACTGCATTGGCACTACTCTCTGGAGGAGAGCTAGCCAGAAGACACAATCCTTGAAGACAGCCTAGTGCCAGACTCCATCCTGTAAAGGCTGGCTGTAAATAAGCCAACAGCCACCCAAACAGGCCCTGGTATACTGAGCTTAGGGCTTAAATTGGTGGTCAGAGAAGATGGTGATTCTTTATCTGGGGAATAATCTCATTTCTTGACAATAACTGGAGTGAAAACAAGGGCCACAGTGACTCATGGGTCATCCCGAAGAAAGCTGGTAGCATTGAATGGAACAAAGAGATCACTGAAGTCATTGACAACTTAAGAAACATCTTCAGCTGCACAGTGAACAAGGCCAGAGCTCCTCACTGATTCTGAAAGAATTGGGTGTTAACATATAACAATGTGTGATCTATAGTTCTACTTAGGAAATAAAATCCTGCTTTTAGAAGTAGGGTTTAGGATATGAAGTAGTTGTATCATTTCATAATGACCTTTTATTTCAGTTCACATCCATTAGGACTATTTATGGATGAAATTGGCAAAAGTGACTATATGTAAACTGAAAATGGTGATCATTCTCTTAATTTCATTTTTTAGAAATGCCTAGGTTTATTCACCAGCTGTTTCCAATTTGAATAAAATATTATATTAAACAATCCAGAATTAAAATCCTATTATTTTCTAAGTAACATCTGCAGTTTGAAATTATTCTAAAGTGACCAGAACTTATGGTGCTAAGATTTTGTAAACCAAATTCTTAAACACTGCATATTTCAGGAGCTGAAGGCATTCTAAAGGCTCCTGGAATTACTCCACTATTTCTACTGATTTGGCATTGCCCATTACAGTGTTTAATTTCACCAAGAGTATCCGGCTTTCAGTAATCAAAAAGTTAATGTTGCATTGATTGAAGAGTTGAGACATGATGCTCTGGGGTTTTTTAGAGTTTTAATTTCTTTCTTGGGTTTACTTTGTATATATTACAGGCGATTTACCAGAATTTACACTGGAATATGTCAATGTATTTCTTTTTAGTATGCTAGGTAAATTCTGAAATTATTTATCTTGTTGCTTTTTCTGATTTGCACAATATTCTTGTATTTTTTCTGCTTCCCTTGCATTATTCGTTTTCTTGGCTTGCTTAGGATATTCTTATTCCACTAGTAATATAAATTTTACTGCTTTTAAACCCACCTCTTTTGATCTTCTTCAGAGGCTATTCCTTCTCTACCTTACGACATGTTAAGAGAAAGATTTTTCCATGTATATTCTTAGTGCAATCAATCCACATTCTAAAAAATACCTACTGTGTGATTATCATTGCCATTTATTTGTAGGTATGTAATGTTTTTTAATCTACTACTAGTGTAGTATGCTAAGAGTAGATCGTGTCCGAAACTTAATTTTGTCTTCCAAACATCTGTTTCCTTAATTTGTCCTGTTGAATAATTTACTAACAGCTTAATCAACTGCTTGACTGAAAAGTGTAAAGTCCCTTTCACACTATAAATTGGACACCCAGTCGTTTTTTGTCTGGAATTAAAAGTAGTTTTTTCACATAGTATACACTACAGAATGTTGCTACTTCATAACTTTGTGAATTTCAAAATAAAATAGGTGAAGTCTTATACATTTTTATGTTGTTTTAGATAAGAAAATAACCATGACATAATACAGTTCTAAAGATAGAACTACAACACTTAAATGCCTCTTGTATTAGTCATATTTTTCATGTGAATTTGAAGATTTCATCACAAGGCCAAAAAAAGTACAATAGACTCCCAAATCTTAGTTCTACTCTTCCTAAGTAAATAATTGGCTATACGTCCTCTGTTCCATCCTCACAGCATCTTGTTTGCCGTAGTAACTGAGAGGTCATATCAATTTTCTTCTTTGAGATTTGCTGAAAAATACATTAAAAATATTCTATTTTAATAGGATTTATTTGGACTCAAATGTGTGTAAGTGTGTTGGGAAATAGAATACATGACAGTATTTAAATTAAAGTAAATGAACACCTCTTATCAGAAAAGTATGTAGAAGCACATAGTTTTTAAATTATGCAGGATTCAGAAACAGAATTCATCATTCAGATGACCTCGAGTTCTTTCAACTGCTTTAATACTTATTTTTCAAACCTGTATAAACTACAGTCTTTTTTAATTTACGTATCTGTTCCACTCTCTCTGTACTGGAAGTATATAAATACATAACTATATGTACTAATTTCTGTTTCTCTTGTTGTGTTTCACAGAGTTTTGGGTTGTTTTTTTTTTTTTAATATTTATATTTATACCTACTCCAAAGCCTTTTCTTAAGTTGTACTGTTGCTTCTCCTGCCAAAATATAGGAAACATGAGTTTCCTCATTGACATTGCTGTTAAATCCATACTCTCACAATTCATATTATCCACAGGCTATATTTATCCAAAAAGACTGAAAATTGTTGCTTGAACTGTGTTGTCTCTAATTGTTTATACCAACATTTCACATATTTCTCCTTTTCTCAGTGGTGTCAAACCAAACAGTGCAAAAANTCTCCTTTTCTCAGTGGTGTCAAACAAAACAGTGCAAAAAGGAACAGGGCTCTCTTTGCTTCTTAAACTCTCATGGTTTACAGCATATCAGCTTGTGCCCTGATAGGCCAAAAACTGAAGAGATCTCGAAGTAATTCAAGAGGATATGAAATATCAGTGTGTTCTAATAGCTTGTGCTATGCACTTTTTTGTTGCCTCTATGCTTCATTATTCTTTTCCAAACACTGTCAGTTTATTTATCCTGAGACTTTTTATAAGCTCTTCATTCCCTTCCTCTCTCAAATGTAACCACAGGTATACCAAGAGGGGTTCTGTTCTCTGCCTTTCAGGTTTAAACTGAACAAGTATTATCTACCTCTCCAAGTGGTCTATGTATGGTTCTATGGACTGTGATGCCAAGAATTAATCACAGTCTTTATATATTCAATGCTTCACTGGTTATATATAGAGAGAAAACCATTTGAACCTTCACTGCAGACAACTTTTCAGTTCAGAACCATAAATTATTATATAATTTTAATAATTTGAGACCCTAAGGAAACCTGAATTGAGTGTATCACATTACTTTTGAGGAACAATCATAGAGTCTGGAATACATATTCTTACCATTTATTTAGCCTAATGCTTAAACCAACTATCAGTCATTCAGTGACCCAGCAAGCAAACTGATGTCCATTCATTTGGTTCCAAAGCATGCAGGCAGCTAATGTAATCGGTCTGAATCAACATCTTTCATTTATGCTATACTGTCTTAGCTGTGTTTTTTCTAAATCTTTCTGAAGAGCTTTCACCCTTGCAGTTACGTCCTAAGACTTTCTGTTTTGCCAAGGGACAGTATCCTCACACTTATTGTAGGGATTTCTGCATTGTGTATGAGCGCCGCAGTTTTAGCATATCACCCTAACAGCTCAGACTCAAATGAGGCACATTATATTGTTTACTTCTCAAGAAAACTATGTACAAAAAACCCTTGTCTGTATTAAGTAAGTAACTGAACATTTTGAGCAATTTGTCTTTATTATATGACTGCCAAGACGAAAAATAAACTATATCCTAAATCATCCTTCTCTCAAAATGTTCCATATAATTATTCTTGTTCCCCTGATATCTGCTATCACACCAGCCTTTGGCATGCAAAAGACAGGATCACTGGGAGTGCAGAAACACAAGAAGAGAAAGGGCTGTTCATAGCACCAGAGGCAGTGCCCTGATGTGAACACTATGCCCTAACACAACGCACACTTTTTGATTTGGAAACCAGTCCCCAGGCAAGTGGAAAGTGTATATGCAGCTGGCACATGGGAAACATTTAGAGGGACAAGAGCTAAGTCCATCAGTTGGCAGCAAGAGCGGCACAAGTTTCCTGAGACACTAGAATTCTTTTTGAAAAGGAAGCGTGGAAGGAGACAGCAAATGAGGGAAAGTTTTGGCCTGGTACACACGAAACGTGAAAAGTAATCTGTGATGCAAATACAGTGTTGGCTTTGAGAGCTAGCTCAAGGCAGCTCAATACCCCTGCTAGTGCAGCTGCTTGAGATAAAGGAATAGCTTCTGGTCTGCCGAATTATCTGTCTTAATGCTATGGATAAATGAAGTTGTCATCCCATATTCCCCTTTTGGTTTCAGCATAACAAGCCTTTCTCTGGGCAATGTAAGGATATCTCTGCATGTGGTGACACGACAGGTTTAGCACTGTTAGAAATTAAGCAGACAGATCATTTTCAAAGGAAACATAAGCTGTACACATGTATACTTACAGATTTATTTCTAACTCCTGCCGACACAAATGGCTGTAAAATTGTTACTATCAAGTAGCAGGGAAAAAAGGCACTTTTTTAAATCTTATATTTTGACTAGTAAGAGTGGCTGCCCACCACTGAGAATACTGTGTGCCAGGCTTATCTGCTTGTATTTTAAAGAGAGTAATATTTCTGTGGTCAAGATTTAGGACTCTAGTTTTTCCTTTTCTTGCAATTATTCAAATGATGACATACATCTTGAATGTAGATGCAAGTCATGTTCTTCCTGTTGATAGGACATGCATTGCTCTGATTTTGTGGTCTCCTCAGCACCTCCCCAACACTGCTGTAAGCAATACATGACACCTGGTCAGCTGTATAAAGAACCCTTTGGCACAATCTAAAATTCGTCTCCAGTTTAAGGACAGATCTAATCTCTTTTTCTCTTTTGGAAAGTAAGACTAATTGAAGTTATCTGGAGTTACCACTAAAAAGCTTGTTACTGTACTAATATTTGTAAGCATGACACTTACGTGGAGCATTATTTTTAACCACTACATATTTTTAACCATAATTTCTTGTGTCCTACTGATACATTTATAATCCTCCTTACAAAGAGTAAGTGAGATTTCAGTNCAGATCTAATCTCTTTTTCTCTTTTGGAAAGTAAGACTAATTGAAGTTATCTGGAGTTACCACTAAAAAGCTTGTTACTGTACTAATATTTGTAAGCATGACACTTACGTGGAGCATTATTTTTAACCACTACATATTTTTAACCATAATTTCTTGTGTCCTACTGATACATTTATAATCCTCCTTACAAAGAGTAAGTGAGATTTCAGTTCTCACATATTTTACTATATGAACAGGTCATTTAAGTGCACTGTATGACCTTGTGTTGCAGAAGGCTCAGGTCCTGTTTTGTACAGCTTTATTTTCTGTGGGCAGTCTAGGCAGCATGACAACAGTGCAAAGAGGTGTGTAATATGAATGTTATCCATACGGAGAAGGAAGTTTTTGCTTGAGTATGTGACCTGCCTGTAGTCAGGTGCTAGTCTTTACTCCTTTAGGATTTTGCCAAAAAATCAGAAAGGCTTTGCGTGTAGTCAGAGAGCAAGTTAAACAGCTGATGCTCCTGTGTTACGGACCTGCAACTAAGTGTGAGAACTTTTCTCTGGGCTACTGAGGCAATGGAAGACTCTCCAGCTGACAAATATGACTGCTTTGGATTAGGATCCTGCAATGGTCTGAGACAAATAATTTTAGTAGCACATTAGGCAAGAACAGTGCCAGACCTGGACACCTCTGTGGTGCGGGCAGAATGGGAGCATCAGTCAAAGTTTGCAAGAGAAGCCCTTTCACTGAGACACGAAGTGCAGAAGGGACCCCCTTGCTCCCTGAACTCCTCCCCAGAGAGGGGTCAAGGTGCCTCTCAATCCAGTCTTAGCCCCAGACTTAGTCAATGCTTTATGCCTAAATGGTCATACAGCTGTAATGCAACCGTGGTACTGGTTTGTCCAACAGCATTAAGGATGGCCAACCATCATTTATTTAAAACTATTACAGTAATGCTAGTTATTAGACAACAAATACTTTCATCAGAATTCCTTACCACGCAGTATAGGTACCTATAACTACTGCTGTAGTGCACTACTTTTGAAGCACTGTTGAAGCTCTGTTAAAGCACTAAGGCTAGCAAAACCAGTTCTTGAGTAGAGATTGATGTTACTCACACATACCGCCTACCATGGGCAAATCTCTTTCACTCAGCCTCTAGGAGTAGCCTTGAGGTGCACCCACACTCAAGGGAAGGATTTCCACACACCTCAGGGGAGAGGTATGCTAGAAGTCCTCACTGTGAAAAAGTGGGACCGGGGTTTTACAGCAGGACGTAATTGCCTGCCAGTCATATATATTTTTAGCCTATGTGTTGCCAGACTTGTTCAGCAAAATACACTTTTTTTGCTGAAAAAGGTGTACTCAGCTCTTTGGTTTCGTCTGCTCAACACTTCTGACTCTCCGTATCAGGGCCTTGCACGTCCTTGCACTGGGTCTGGTACTTGGTCAAGGAGACCTCAGCATTCTTCAGCACTAAAACCAGCAGATCCTCTTTGCTCAATCTTGTCGCTGAGAAGCAGACCCTACTTGCTGAATGCATCACTGAGCAGCAGGCCCTCCTTGCTCAGTTCATCACTGATAGCATGTAAATATGGCTAAGTTCAAGCTGCTGTATGCGGGCTTAGGCAGAGCGTCCTGCTACAGGCTGACATTTAGAAAGCTTTTGAGGTAAAAGTGTCAATTTTTAAAATATTAAGATCTTCTTATCCCACTTTTAAGGGACTATCTAAGCTACATTTCCAGCACTGTGCCTGCCATACTTCATTAGAACTTTCCTTCTCTTGCTCCTTTGTGTTACACATTGGCTACCTCTGAATGCCAGGCTGTGTGCAGCAGAGCAACCTTGCACTAGCCAGCTCACTGTAATCATGATGATGAACTTTTTCGGGTATCATCTGGTACCTCTGAATTTCCTGTGCAGATCTTGTGTGCGGATACACAGAATGCTGAGCCTGAAACAGGATCCACCACACAAAATCCAGCAGGATTCACCCTGCAGTTGCTCCAGTGCAGCAAATGACATCCGTAAGCGCAACGCAACGGGCAGCTCCTAAATGTGCTTGATTCCAAGCCCTGTCTTAGGTGTGAGAGGCTTATGTCTGCACCAGAGGATACTGGGGAAAATATTTAGGGATTTGTTCCTTAAGGAGTCAGTGAAGGACCTGCCCCTGCCTTTCCTCTTCATTTGATTTTCACCAGATATATTAGCCTGTGAACAACGCTCATCATCTAAGCTGGCATCTTTTGTTTTTGTTTTGTTCTTGTTTGGGGGATTTAATTTTCTATTACCCTCCCTCCCCTCTTTGGCCGACTGTCTTGGTCCACTCCCACTTCTGACACCAAAGATGTCCCATCCCAGAGTGAAACTGAGGGGGGAAAACTTATCAGATTCCTAAAATGAAATTAGACGCAAACAAGATCGATATTATACCCGTGAACCATTTATTGATAAGAAGAAAAAAAAAAGCCCCTAAGAGAAAGGCTAGAAAAGGCAGAAGAAAAGGAAGCAAAAGGAGGAAAGAGTTGGAGAGAGAGACACAGGGTGTTACTACCATGGCTCTCGTGATGCCCCGTCGATGTTCGGTCAGCAGGTGGTGTGCAGGCTCTGCGAGCGTGGACAAGGCTTCCTCCTGAAGGAAATTTACAGTGACAGTACAAACACTCTTGTCTGTCTCATCTGAGCAAATACCCAGATTCTTGTACACTGGCGTGAAAAAAGTTCCTGCAGACTTCAGAACATTCGGAAAACATGCATTTATTGAACAAATTCCTGTAATTTTTCAACTATGTTTCTGCTATGCAGGACATTTCTGAAGTTGAGTGGGGGTGAGGAAGTCAGGTTGAGCTACATAAGAATGCTGTTTACACACTAGAGAAATTTGTAGAGTGTAGACAAACCTGACTTCCACTGCCATACTCATAAATGATCCATAAATAATCTATGTGCTGAGAGTTACTAACTCCTAGGAGTGCTATATACGTGTGTGTACATATATAGGTATATCTCTGTGTGTACTTATGTGTATGTATCTGTAGATATGTGGGTATAAATGAATATAGCTACAAATATATAGGTGTCTATATAGGTACATGGATAGGTAAATGTATATATCGGTCATTAACCGTTACAGCCCTACAAGAGGAAGAGATACAGGAGGGAGGGGCAGCCCACTCCTGATGTACTCTGCTGTGTCCAGCACAAGTGCGTCACGGACTGTGGGGCTGTGCAGGGCATGTGCCGGGCTCTCTGTCTCTGCTGCTTTGGCTCTGGCTGCCCTTGCCTCGTCCGTGCTTCCTTCCTGCTCCTACTGTTCTTCTGGCTCTTCAAAGAGTCTCTGGACCACAGGCACAGCCTTCTTTGTCACCTCAGTCTCTATGTAGTCGTTTGCGTCCAGGAAGACCGGAGCATCATCTGAGTGGCTGTGCACGGTATGTCCTGGGCTATCTGTCTCTTCTGCTGAGGCCGAGACGTCCTGGGCTGTGTCCAGGAGAACCGGGCCATAAGCTCTAGGGCTCTGTAGGACATGTGCCCGGCTCTCTGCCTCTGCAGCTCTAGCTTCTCCTCCCAACTCTTCATCTATACTTTGTTCCTGCTGGCACTCCCTGTCGTGTTCCTGCTCTTCAAAGCGTCTGTCGATTATAAGCACGGGGTTTTTAAGAGCCATGGCCCAGATTTGCTCAGCTGCTTTGAGAAAGACCGGAGCAGGAGCTCTGGGACTGCTGGTCTCACGTGCTCGCCTCTCTGCCCCTGCTGCAGTGGGTGTTACTGCTGGTGACACATCCCTACTGTGTTCCACGTCCTGCTCTTCGTCAGTCTGCTGGCTGCATCCCTGTATCTCAAGGGCCACCTTGACCTGGCCATCTCTCCTGATACACTCGGCTGTGTCCAGCACATCCATGCCATCAGCTGTCAGGTGCTTCTTCTCTCCTGTGCCAGAGGTGGCAGGGGAGGCTTTGGCCAGAGCCATCAGTACTTTCCAGGTAAGGCACAGCCATCTCCGTCGAGCCAGGGCGTTGATGACTGGGCAGTCAACAGGTGCAGGAAGGCTTTGGGCATGTCGTGCAGGTCTTTCTGCTCCTGTTGATTCCTCTGCGCTTAGTTCCTCATCCTGCTGCTCCTCTGGGTATTCAAATGGTTTCTGGACCACAAGCAGGGCCTTTTTAACAACCTCTGTCCGGAGGTAGTCATTTGAGCCCAGGAAGACCGGCGCATCATCTGTGCGACTCTGCTCGGTATGTCCTGGCCTCCCTGTCCCCTCTGCTGGGGCTGGGATGTACTGGGCTGGGTCCAGGAGAACCAGGCCATCAGCTCTGGGGCTGGGCAGGACACGTGCCAGGCTCACTGCCTTTTCTGCTCTGGCTTTTGCTCCTGGTTCTTTGTCTAAGCTTTTTTCCTGCCCCCATGAGTCTTCTAGCTCTTCGAAGGGTCTCTGGACCACAAGGATGGCCTTTTTAACAACCTCCGTCCGGAGGTATTCATTTGAGTCCAGGAAGATCAGCGCGTCAGCTCTGGGACGGTGGGTCTCATGTGCTCGCCTCTCTGTCCCTGCTGCAGTGCGTGTTACTGCTGATGACACATCTCTACTGTGTTCCACGTCCTGCTCTTCCACAATCTGCTGGCTGGATGCATGCAGCTCAAGTGCAGCCTTGTCCTGGCCATCTCTCCTGATACACTCGGCTGTGTTCAGCATTTCTGTGCCATCAGCTGTCGGGTGCTTCTTCTGCTTCGTCTTCTTCTTCTTCTTCTCTCCTGTGCTGGAGGTGGCGGTGGAGGCTAAGTGCAGAGCCCTCAGTGCTTTCCAGATAAGGCTCTGCCGTCTCTGTTGTGCCAGGGTGTTGATGACTGGAGGTGCAGGAAGGCTTTGGGCACGTCGTGCAGGTCTTTCTGCTCCTGTTGATTCCTCTGGGCTCAGTTCCTCATCCTGCGGCTCCTCTGGATATTTGAACGGTTTCTGGACCATAAGCACGGCCTTCTTCACAACCTCTGTCCG